>SNQJ01S0177774.1:19775-39285 GCA_010110895.2 Picea sitchensis
GCAATCCACGCGTACTTACTCAGGTGTGCTCAACACTATGGAATGTGCACACCCTTTATTTGGTAAACAATTCTCGTGCACTACTCAGGTGCGCACAAAAACTAAAACTTGGTGTCAATAGCTCACCGACCTATATCTACAATTACAAATGGGATTCAGATTAGGGACATTACATTCCCCTCCCCTTTATATATGCATTGTCCTTAGTGCATTATATACACATGTACATACAAAATTTCAAAACTCTTCAAAAATATGCAGATACTCTGCCCACATAGTAGCCTCGTGCTCCCAAATTGCATCCTCGAGACCATACCAGGTCTATTGGACCTGTACTAGCTCCATGACTCGATTCTGGAGCTATTTGATTTTTCGATCCAATATGCAAACCGGTAGCACTCGAAAATCACCTCCTTGCTCCACTTGAATCACATTCCAATCAATGACATGATTAGCATCAAGTACACACTTTTTGAGCAAAGATACATGGAAAAAATTATGAATACACAAGGATGCAAACATATATGTGACAGGACCAATCCTCTCTAGGATTTTAAATGGCCCATGACAACGTGCTGCCATATTAGAACAATTTCCCAACTTCGAGGAACTCCATCTTGCTTTTACTTTCAAGATCACATGGTCACCCACTTTAAAATCTTTGTGGGTTTTGTCTTTATCTGTGAAGCTTTTTTGCCTATCTTGGGTAGCCTTTAAATTATGCCTTATATTTACCATCTACTCCTCCATCTTCCGAAGAAGATATGGCCCAACCACTGCGTGGTCTGTTGGGTTGTACCAACTCACTGGTGTGTTGCACTTTCTACCATAAAGTGCCTCAAATGTGTTCATCCTTAAAGATTCTTGAGACCCATTGCTATAAGCAAACTCTACCAAGTGAAGGTAGTCTTCCCATTTTGATGGTTTATCCATCACATACATCTTGAGCATATCCTTAATCCCCCGATTTACCCTCTCTATTTGTCCATCTGTCTCAGGGTGATATGTTGTGCTAAAGTTCAGATTTGTCTGAAATCCTTTGAATAGCCCTTTTCAAAAGTTCGATGTGAACTTGGAATCTTTGTGAGACACAATTAACTTAGGTACACCATGTAGCCTAGCAATTTCTCTCATGTATATAGCAACAATGTTGGGTGCCTTGTGAGTCAACTTCACTGGAATAAAATGCACAACTTTAGTAATCTTTTCCACCACTACCATAATAGAATCATGTTGCTTAGCAGTACTAGGTGTCTTAGTAATGAAATCCATGGTTACAACTTCCCACTTCCAATCGGGAATGGGAAAAATTTCTAGCAAACCAGTTGGATGTTTTTGCTCAGCCTTGACCTTTTGACATTCAAGGCATCTAACAATAAAATCAGCAACCTCTCTTTTCATGCATGGCCAATCGTATTTCTTTTTTATCGTTGATATTGTCTTCTGGTAGCCTGGATGTCCTGCATAAGGAACTTTATGCATCTATGACACTAACATATTTTTCAACTCCTTAACATTTGGCACATAAACTATGCACGTATACATGTGGATTCCATCCTCTTTTAGCTTGTAACCTTCAAGTTGTTGTGACATACCTTGTTGTAAATTTGTCTTTATGTCCACATAGCGTTGATCTGATTTGGAAACCTTTAAAATTATTTCACTCAAATATGACTTGTACATGCTAATGATTGTAGCATGCATCTCGTGCACCCTCCTATTGAGTGCATCAACCACATTGTTCTATTTTCCTATGATATGGTTTATGTTAAAGTCATACTCACTGAGGAATTCTAACCACTTGCTTTGTCTTGAATTTAAACTTGGTTGTCCAAACAGATACTTCAAACCACTATGATCTATTCTCGGCTCAAATATTTTATCCATGAGATAGTGGCGCCACATCTTTAAGCCATGCACTATGGCTTCCAACTCTAAGTCATGAGTATCATAGAGCCTTTCATGCTCTTTTAGATTTTTGGATTCGTAACATATCACATGTCCATTCTGACTAAGGACTCCACCGAGTCATTCCTTTCATGCATCTATGCACACTACGAAGTCTTCATTAGGATCAACAATCCTTAGTATTTGCGCACTAGTCAATAAACTCTTCAAGTGCTGAAAACTTCTTACACAATCAGAAGTCCACTCAAATCGCACACTTTTATTTTGCAAGGATGTGATTGGGTGTACAATTTTTTAGAAGCCTTCAATAAACCTTCTATAATAACCTGCAAGTCCCATGAAGTACCTCACCTCTGCAACATTTATGGGTGTTGGCCATTCCTCAATGGCCATTATCTTTTCTAGATCCATAGCTATTCCTTCCTTGGAAATGATATGACACAAATAATGAATTTGTCACTGGTAAAATGAGCACTTGCTCAACTTTGCATACAACAATGCTCCATTAATACTTGCAGCACCATCCTCAAATGTTCCTCATGTTCTTCTTCAAACCTTGAGTAAATAAGTATGTCATTCATAAATACACTGACAAACTTATCTAAGTAATTTATGAAAACTCCATTCATCAAACAAATTAAGATAGTTGGTGCATTTGACAACCCAAATGTCACCACAGTGAACTCATAATGGCCATACCTCGTTCTGAAGGCGGTCTTGTTGATGTCTTCCTCTTTAATTATTATCTGATAATATCCAGATATGAAGTCAATCTTTGAAAATATCTGCATGCACCTCAGCTGATCAAAGAGGTCATCTATCCTAGGAAAAATATACTTGTTCTTTACTGTTACTTTGTTCAACTTCCTTAAGTTTATGCAAAGTCTCAGTGTACCATCCTTCTTCTTTATGAACAATACTGGGGCACCCCAAGGTGACACACTTGGGCATCTATACCCCTTCTTTAGAATCTCTTCAAGATGCATCTATAATTCCTTCAACTTTGGTGTACTCATCCTATAAGGAGTATTGGATACATGAGTTGTTCCAAGCATCAGATTTATAGAGAAATTGATATCTCTTTTCGGTGGAAACCCCAGTATCTCCTTAAAGACATCCTCAAATTATTTTAGTATTGTGCAGTCTTCAATATTTGACACTTTATCTTTAGGTGCCTCCTCCATGCATGTTTCAAATACTTGACATCCTTTCCTGTAGCTTTTCTTCAATTGCAAGGTTGAAACTTCTCTGATAGTTACAACCCTTAGCATGCCTTGAACTGTTCTTAAGTTTCCTTCCTCATCCAAGCAAGTAAATGCCTTATTATAATAGTCTAGAACAACATGATGCTGGTCCAACCAATCCATACCAATGAGGCAATCATACGAGCCCAAAGGTATGATATTCAAATAAAAAAATTTGCACAGTCCATTCATTTCCATTGGACATGCCTTAACTATCTCATTAATTTTCCTTTTTTCCCATGTAGCTAACTGCACCAAGCAAGATTTTCCAATCTTGTTTCTCGGCAATTGGAATATATTCACCATCTTAGGATCAAGATAACTATGACTAGCTCCTGGATCAATTAAAATAGCAATAGGTTGGTCATTAATCTTACCTGTCACTTCCATCATGTGCGATTGAAAATCAACTTGCTTTTTATCCAGGGCTATGTATATCCTTGGTACATTTCTTGCCATGTATTCAACTGTTGCAACTTGTTGTACATTGTGCAAAGTCCTCTCTTTTTCCCCACTACCTCAGTCATTCTAGGGTCCTTGGGAGTTGGTTTTCATTGCACAATATTTCTGAAAAAATAGTGCCTTGGTCCCCTTCTTCCTATGTTCCACCTTCCTTTTCATCTTGTCTTCCCAAGCCTTTTGGAAAGTCGGTCTTCTCTTTTGTTGATCATAAAGACATTTATCATGCCTTATGGTTTCCTCCAATGTCTTAGGGTCGTCATATTGTATAATGTCACTAATAAAAGAGGGAATCCCACTCAGGTACCTATGAATTTTAGCTTGTTCATCCTTGATGAATGCGACATATTTCAACAGTTCCAAGAATCTTCTTCCATAATCATCCATTATCATACTCCCAAGCTTGAGTTCAAAGAACTCCTTCATTTTCTTGTCATAGTATCTCTTAGTTAAGTATTTCTTTTGAAAATACCTTTTAGACTCCCTCCAAGTAACCTTCTTCTCATCAATGTGTTGCACTTGCACGAACTGATCCCACCACACTGATTTTTTCCCTTTAGCTGATAGATGGAAATTCTCCCTTCTGCATGCACAAAGTAATTATGCAACTGGAATTACTTCCTCATACCCATAAGCTAGGTCTCTAAATTTTCATCCTTCTTGCACTCATCGTCAAAGGTAGGAGGATTGATCTTATTCATTTCTCCTTGTAGCTCATCCACTCCAGTCCTTTTCTTATGCATTCTTACAAGAGATGGACTTGAGCTACTGCACGCTTTCCTAAATGAATGTTTTGGTGAATGGTGATGTTTCTTATCATCACTTCTTGTTTCTCTTCTTTCACCATGAGACCTGTGACTCCTTGACTTGATTGACTCTGCCTTCTTATCCATTTTATTTTCTATTCTATCCAAGCTTTGCATCAACTTGATATTGAATCCATCTTGTTTCTCCTTGGATTTCATAAGCCTTTCATTATCAGCTTTATAGTTTTGGACATTTTTTTGCAGTCCCTTTATGGTTTCTACCAAGTTTATGTGCTCCTCCTTGGATTATGTACCATCAACATCTAAATCGACATACAAATCCCCAAATTCATCATCATGGTTGTAAGTTTTCTACGCATCTTCCATGCTATTTTACTTTCTACACTGATTTTGTCTTGCTCTAATCGTTGTTAATTCTGCAAAATCTGCAGGCAATAAGAGTTGTTAGATGAATTTATGCGACAACTTCATGAAAACTCTGCACAATTTTGTCAGAATCCTTTCTTCTGATTTCTTGGATGATTTTAACATCCCAAATTCTAGTGCGCACACATGTGCATCAATATTTTGCGTGCATCACAGCTTTTCATCGTGCACGGGTATTTTTCCATGCACAATAAACTCCACATTGTGTAGCACCAATACTTAGCACGCACGACAATTTAATGTTTATCTCTGGTCCATACGATTCCAATGTTGAACCAATAGCTCTGCAGCGTTTTGTTGATCTCTAGCCCATACAAGTCCAGTGTTGAATCAATCACTCTATATCTTCTTGTTGATCTCTGGCCCATACAATTTCAATGTTGAACCAATAGCTCTGATACCAAAATGTGATGTCCCCAAGTACCCAGGCTAGGCCACGCCACACAAATCTCAACTTCTTTTTCTCTGATACCAAAATGTAACATTCCTAGCTCTCACTATTGGGCAATGCCACTCCAAAAGTCTAGTGCGCAGATTGTTCTCTATAATATTATTCTACATAGAAACACTTGAGGTAATGTGCACGATCCCAAGCTAGATCATGCCACCCCACTGTCCCTCTTCTTACACAAGTTATCACAGTGGAAGTAACACAATACAACTACTCACACAAGCATGGTGAGCACACAACATTACTGTGTATGTATTCCACCCTGAACATGTGACTACTACGTGCACAACCATTCTGTCATGCTTTCCTGTGCACACAAGCGAATCTAGTCTCTTGTGTGCATGAAGTATTTCCTATGTGGATGACCATTCTAACCTCTCCTTAGAGACTCATGATCATTATTATAAGGTTAACTTAACAAGAATAACTAATAACGACTATCATACTCATCATGTACTACTGCAAATATTGAATATCAACACCACACTTACATGTGCAAGTAACATTATACAGAATAAAAACAATTACTTATATGAAACATCATATAAGAATTAAACCATATCAAACATAGATAATTAATCACACAGTAAATGGGACAAGCACATAAAGGACACTTATCTTTTATGAAAAGTCACCAAATGCGTACAGAACTCAGACGTTCCTCCTAGCCATAGACTCTATTGCTCATAAACTTTCAGCAATAGGTCACCCCCGAGCTGGGGCTTAAACTCCACCAGGGAAAAGGATTCCTAATACTAGGCTAAGGTCTTATAAACAATGGATTTGTTGAGTCCAAGGTGCCCATTGTTGCAACTAGTCTACAATATCTCATTCCCCACATGCATGTCCCACCCCAGGAAGTGTGCCCCTTCTTTTCTCAACAATCCTTTAGTTTCCCTGCTTCCCTTCTAGGGCTTCAGCAACATGTCGGACATGAAGTCTCAAAGCACTACAACTGATGCCTAGCGCACCCGGGAACAATTCCCAGCAAATCTCTCACTTGGAGAGAATTCTCACGGTCCTAACAACCCGCTTCTTTGAAATCAAATCTTTCACCTGGAGAGAATGCTCACAGGCCTAACAACCCTTTTCTTCAACAACATACAGGTTTTCTCAAGCACAGGGTTAAGCAATGACAGTAAGTTACAACAAAATATGGATTCCTTCACAGAGGAGAATTCGTTTGAATGATCAAGGAATGAGTGATAATCCCTTAGTAATGAATCCCCCAAATACACTAAGGCCAATAATATCTACTGCATGCCTTAAATTGGACACTTGTCACCTTCAGAATTAGATTTAGCCACATGGTGACTCGTTCCCATCCCTCGAGAACTTCTGATAAATAATTATCCATAAATTACACTTTTCAGAAATATTAATAAAATATTCCCTTGGACTTAATCCCCCTTTCTTAGCCCCTACTTTTCCCTTTTTCGATGGAGTTTATCCCCCTGTCTCTTTTCGTTTGATCTTTCTATGTGCAACGATGTGATATTATTAATAACTTGAGTGTGATTACATTTTACAAGGATAGGCACACTGGCCTATTTGCATCTCGACTCACCAGCCAAATAACCACACATGCTCTCTGACCTCAAATACACACACACACACATATCGGTCCAATGCGCATTTCAAGATAATCCTTGCATACTTACTTGAGTGTGCGCAAAACTGTGGAATATGTGCACTCTTCCCTTGATGTGCAATTCGCGCGCACTTACTCATGTGCGTGCAACACTATGGAATGTGTGCACCCTTTCTTTGATAAACAATTCTCGCGCACTACTTAGGTGCACGCAAAAACCAATACTCGGTGCCAATGGCTCACCAACCTATATGTACATCTACATTTACAATTGGTACCAACAACTCACCAGACTATATGTACGATTACAAATGGGGTTTGGATTAGGGACATTACAATAAGTCAACATCTCATTTAGTCATTATTTTGAATAATTTGTGGGCAATGCTAAATTCCCCACATTTGGCATACATGTCTACAAATGCATTTCCATGGCAACATCAAATTCAGATGAACTTTTGTTTACATAACCATGGATCTTCTAATTGCCTTGTTCTAGAGCCAACTCTATAATTGAATGCACTTCTTATTGCATTTCTTGTTCCAGAGTGAGTAAATCTACACATGCAAGCTGAAAACTAACCATAGTTCTTGACTTTTGTTTTATGCCTAGAATAGCTTGCATTTTCTTAAATATGTCAAGGCTTCATGGGGATGGTAAATATAGGATTAACTAGCAATGATTGCATTCCATCGATTTGTTTTCCTTATTATAGAGCTAATAAAACTATAAATCCATGCATAACACTAACCATGGTGATTGAGGTCGGTTTTATGCCCAAGACTTTCATTTCGCTTAACAATGTCAAGGCTTCATGGGGACCCAATGATTGCACTACAATGGAATAATGCCAAAGTTTCAATTGGTTCCTTGATCACATTCGCCATATTGTTTTTAATTTGATTAAACACAGTAATTATTTGATTTTACCGATTCTCATATTTACATGGAGTTTATTTAGTGCATGGATTTTATTTATTGCACGGAGTTTACTTAATGCGCAGAGTTTATTTAGTGCATAGATTTTATTTACTGCGCAGAGTGTACCCGGAGTTTATTTACTGTGCTGAGTTTATTTACTGCCCGAAGTTTATTTACTGCGCGGAGTTTATTTTGTTGGTTTGCGTCAAGTGATTGCATGAGCCGAAACTGGAACTTCGTTTTGCTCTTCGTTTTTCACATTTGGTATCAGAGCTGCCAGTCTTTCCGTCAGAGCATCCTGTTAGTTGCTCATTTCAGCGCAGCAAATTTCTGTTGGTGCCAAATTTCACTTTCCTATTTTCCTGCGTGAAGGGTTATTTGATTTATTTCAAACTTTTATTAATGGCTGCGTCTGGTAGCAGTTCTTCTCAGATTCAGGTTCCTGTCCTGAGCGAGAAGTCATATGATTCCTGGTATATTCGGATGAGGACGATTTTGCGTTCTCAGGATTTGTGGTCTTATGTTATTGATGGTTATGCTGAACCAGCTGATGCTGCAGCAGAATTGGCTCTGTCTAATGCTGACCATGTTTTGTTGAAGGAAAACAGGAAGAAGGATAACAAAGCTCTTGGATTAATCTAGCAAGGGTTAAATGAATCCATTTTTATGAAGATTTCTAGCACTACATCTTCGAAGATGGCTTGGGACATTCTTGAAACCTGTTATCAAGGTGTGTCCAAGGTGAAGACAGTTAAGTCGCAGAACTTGCGAAGGGACTTCGAAAATCTGAAGATGAATGATAATGAAAGTGTTGATACTTTCATGACTCAAGTAATGAGTGTTGTGAACCAGTTCAAGCAGTATGGAGATGATGTTGAGAATAAAAGAGTTATTGATAAAGTGCTGAGAAGTTTGCCCAAGAAGTTTGAACTTGTTGTTGTATCCATAGAAGAATTTAAAGATTTAAGTTTAATGCAAATTGATGAATTATCTGGTTCTCTTGTTGCTCATGAATCTAGGATAGCTAGATATGAAGAAGGATCAATGGAGCATTCTTTCAAATCCCAACTGCATGTTACCAGAGGCAGATGAAGGTTTTATAATCATGGAAGAGGAGGTCAATTTTTTGGTCGAAGGGACAACATAACTGAATCAAAGTCTGAGCAGAAGTCCCAACATAATCCTCCTAATTTAAGAGGGAGCAACAACAACAAACCCTCGCAGCAAGAAAATCAGAGGTATGATAAAACTAAAGTACAATGTTATTATTGTAAGAAGTTTGGGCATTTTGCTAATAAATGTTGGAAGAAACAGGAAAATGCTGGAAAGCATTCTACACATATCACAAATGAGTCTGAGGATCATCAAAATCCTATGTTTTTGACCTGTAATGTCACTCAGGAAAGTGAAAATGATATTTGGTTTTTGGATAGTGATTGCACCAATCACATGACTGGTAATAAGGATTTATTTTCTTCTATTGATACTAGTATTCAGTCTGAAGTAAAACTGGGAATTGACTATAAGGTTACAGTTAATGGTAAAGGTGTAGTTCGAGTCTACACTAAGAATAATCAAAGGAGAAATATTGATGATGTTTATTTCGTGCTTGGTTTAAAATGCAATCTTATTAGTATAGGACAACTGATGGGGAAAAGTACAGAGTATTCTTCAAGAACAAGGTATGTACAATCTATGATAAATTACCCAGAAAACAGTTGATTGCAATAGTTGAGATGACCAAGAATAGAATGTTTCCACTTGTTATGATAAATGATTTAAGTGGTTCTTTGAATGATTATAAAGCTGGAAGTTTAGATGAACCTTGGCTATGGCATTTGAGATATGGTCATTTACATTTTGGTGGCTTAGATCTGTTACAAAAGAAGCAGATGGTAAAGGGGTTTCCCTATATCCAGCAACCTGCAAGCTCTTGTGAGAGTTGTATACTTGGGAAGCATCACAGAGAGAAATTTGTTTCAGGTGTTTCCTATAGAGCAAAAGCTCCATTGGAAATTGTCCACACAGATTTATGTGGACCTATGCAAACACCTTCTTTAACTGGTTGTGTTTATTTTATGATGTTCATTGATGATTTCAGTAGGAAGACTTGGTTGTATTTGTTGAAACATAAATCTAAAGATTTTGAAGTTTTTAAGAGGTTTAAGTCTATGGTTGAAAATGAGAGTGGTCGAACCATTAAGATCCTAAGGTCTGATAGAGGAGGTGAGTATAAGTTGAATGAATTCATTGAATTTTGTGATCTTCATGGAATTAAAAGGTAGTTTACTGCTCGATATACTCCACAACAGAATGGAGTGGCTGAAAGGAAGAATCGGACCATCATGGACATGGCTCGAAGCATGTTGAAAGAAAATCATATTTCAAATGAATATTGGGGAGATGCGGTTCTTTGCTATGTTTTTATCTTGAATAGAAGTTTGACCAAGACTGTGAGGGATCGTGTACCTCAGGAAACTTGGGACGGTAAGCCTTGCAATGTTTCTCATTTCAGAATTTTTGGATGTATTGCATTTGCACATGTACCCACAGAAATGAGGAGGAAGTTGGATGACAGAAGCGAGAGATGTATCTTTGTCGGATACAGTGAAGAGTCTAGGGCATATAAACTCTACAATCCCATCACCTAGAAATATGTAATCAATAGAGATGTTCAATTTAAAGAAGATGAAGCCTGGGATGGGAGTATTGACAAATCAATTTCAGAGGGAGCTTTGTTACCCCGTGAAGATGATGATGGAGCTGAGCAGGCTGAAGGAGATGGACAATTGGTTCCACATGCACATGAAGTACTACAATGGAAGCACCAGATTTCAGACCATCTCAATTTAGAACGCCCAGAACTCATGAGCGTGGTGAGCCATCTAGAGATGGTGGACATCAATCAGATTCACAGGTAAGTAGTGAATCAAATCCCACTTTAGCTTCATTAAGAAACAGATTTAAAGGACAAAAGTCTAGAAGCTTAAGAGAATTGTAAGATCAGAATGAAGAAGTAGATCAGATTTCAAATTTTGTATTAATGTCATGTGATCCTATAAGTTTTGATGAAGCTGCTAAAGAGGATGTTTGGATAAAAGCAATGGATGAGGAGATTGATTCCATTGAAAGAAATAAAACTTGGGATCTTGTAGATTTACTTGAAGGTAAGAACAGTATTGGTGTTAAGTGGGTTTATAAGATTAAGTTGAATGCAGATGGTGAAGTTGAAAAGTACAAGGCAAGACTTGTAGCTCAGAGGCTTAGTTAGCAACCTGGTATTGATTACAATGAAACATTTTCTCCTGTAGAAATAATTGACACTGTGAGGATGGTCTTAGCTATTGCAGCTCAGAATAAATGGATCATGCATCATATGGACGTCAAGTCTGCATTCTTAAATGGATATTTGGAAGAAGAGGTTTATGTAAGACAACCTCTGGGTTATGAGATTGATAAGCATAGAGATAAAGTTTACAAGTTAAAGAAAGCTTTATATGGATTGAAGCAGGCATCCATAGTTTAGTATAGCATGATTGATGAATACCTGATCAGTGTTGGATTTAGCAAAAGTCAAAGTGAACCAACTCTGTATACAAAGGTAAACCAGAAAGGTAAAATTTTGATTGTTTGTTTGTATGTTGATGACCTGATTTTTATGGAGATCTATTTGTAGATGATTTTAAAAATGCCATGAAAACAGAGTTTGAGATGACTGATTTAGGATTGATGAAGTGTTTTCTTGGAATTGAAGTGGATCAATCCGATGATGGCATTTTCATTTGTCAAACTAACTATGCAAATGAAGTATTGAAAAGGTTTAGAATGTTGAATTGTAAACCAGCTACAACACCTATGGCAATTGGTATCAAACTTAGCAAGTATGATGAGGGATCATATGTTGATCCAACTTTGTATAAGAGGCTGGTTGGAAGCCTTATGTACTTAACAACAACCAGACCTGATATCATGTTTGTTGTAAGTTTGATTTCAAGATTCATGGAGACCTTGAAGAGTACTCATTGGCAAGCAGGAAAGACGATCCTGAGATACGTTGCTGGAACAACTGACTTTGGTATCCGATACACATCAAGTTTAAACTTTGATCTCATCGAATATACTGATAGTGATTTTGCAGGTTCCATTGATTATAGGAAAAACACATCTGGGTATGTGCTTAGTTTTGGATCTGGAGCAGTGGCATGGGCATCAAAGAAACAACCCATTGTGACTCTATCTTTTACTGAGGCAGAGTATGTTGCAACAAATGCAGCTGCATGTCAAGATGTATGGATGAGAAGGGTCTTGAATGAATTGTTGCATGACCAGAATGATGCAACCCAAATTGTCTGTGACAATAAATCTGCCATTGCACTGTCAAAGAATCACGTCTTTCACAAACAGAGTAAGCACATTGATACAAGGTATCATTTCATTCGAGAGCTGGTAACTGGTAAATAGATTTTTGTTTAGTTCTGTAGATCTGAAGAACAATTTGCAGACATATTTACAAAGCCTTTGGGAAATGAATTGTTTAAAATCCATAGAAGAAATATTGGGGTCTGCAAGTTGTAATGCATTGTTTATAGCAATTTTGTTTTACATATTTTCAATCCGTTTTTCTCTAAAATGATTAAGAGGGAGTATGTCAAGTATTAATCATTTCACCGCCTCTGTGCAAATGGTAAATCAGTGGCTTGACCTTTCAAGAATCGAGACACCATCGGTGGATTTGTTAGCGGTGGCCACCTTAACCTTTGAAAGCCACTAGACACCATCACCGCCTTGATTAATCTTTTTATAAGATTGAAAAGACATTTTTGTTTGTATGTATACCTGAAACGGATTGTAATCGATTAATCAATTTCTGAAAATATTTTTGAATCGAAGTTTCCATTGTGTATTCGGAGGTGTTCTCTAAGTTAATACTTTGTTTTTGTTTTTTAATTTGAGTTTGTAAACTCATTTGGTTCCTTGATAGCATTTTCCATATTGTTTTTAATTTAATTAAACACAGTAATTATTTGATTTTACCGATTCTCATATTTATGTGGAGTTGTTCACAGATTTTATTTATTGAGTGGAGTTTATTTAGTGCACAGATTTTATTTAGAGTGTGAGCGGAGTTTATTTACTACATGAAATTAACTGCGCGAAGTTTATTTACTACGTGAAATTAACTGTGCGAAGTGAAATTAACTGCGCGAAGTTTATTTACTGCGTGAAATTAACTGCGCGAAGTGAAATTCATATCATTACATTAATCTGTGTAATCAAATAATAATATGTGACAAGCAAATAATTCCCCAACTAATGGTGTCTCCCACAAACTATCATATGTTTTGTTTTGAGATTAATCCATGCCCTACACGAATCTGTAAGTAATTTGATTTAGTGGCATTGTATTCCTTGAAGGTTGATCATGACTTCTCTGGTGAATTAGCCATTCAAATCTCTCTCATTTAGTTTAATGATGGCAGCGGATGGAAGCATTGCACAAAATTTCACTGATAGGGTGTTGGGCTAGTGAAAAGTGCAAAAATTATGAAAACCAACACTTCTAATCACCAGAACGCACTTTTTGAAACCGTCCATTGTATGGAAATGGCTCTACAATTAGGTTGCAATCTGAGACCTTCTTGTAATTATTTCTTTATCAAATTTTTATATCCTAAACATGTGGCTTTATAGTGATATCATAATTCTATCAATTTGGGTTTTTGATCTGTTACATGTGGTTTTATAGTGATATCATAATTCTATCAATTTGGGTTTTTGATCTGCTACATGTGGCTTTACAGTGATATCATAATTCTATCAATTTGGGTTTTTGATTGCTACATGTGGCTTTACAGTGATATCATAATTCTATCAATTTGGGTTTTTTATCTGCTACATGTGGCTTTACAGTGATATCATAATTCTATCAATTTGGGTTTTTGATCTGCTACATGTGGCTTTACATTGACTTTACAGTGATATCATAATTCTATCAATTTGGGTTTTTGATCTGCTACATGTAGCTTTACAGTGATATCATAATTCTATCAATTTGAGTTTTTTATCTGCTACATGTGGCTTTACAGTGACTTTACAGTGACTTTACAGTGATATCATAATTCTATCAATTTGGGTTTTTGATCTGCTACATGTGGCTTTACAGTGACTTTACAGTGACTTTACAGTGATATCATAATTCTATCAATTTGGGTTTTTGATCTGCTACATGTGGCTTTACAATGATATCATAATTCTATCAATTTGGGTTTTTTATCTGCTACATGTGTCTTTACAGTGACTTTACAGTGATATCATAATTCTATCAATTTGGGTTTTTGATCTGCTATTAATCCTAACGGTCACTCTAGCCTTCAAGACTTTTGAACTCACCGAACCCAGTGCTTAATGACTGTTTCACAACTTTAAATTTCTGCCAGGATTGTTTCCCTTTCTCATGGGAGGTGAAATGGATTTTTCTTGCTAGGCACCATCTGTTCAGAAAATTTAGGTTAGATCAGAGTTAGTGATTTTTTTGATGTGTTGATTATTCTCACTGTGTACCCAGGTTCGAATGTTTTCTTGTTCATTGTTCAGTTCAAATCTGGCATTTATCATCTTATTCTTACTTAAACTTCTTGCCCTCACCTGTAAATGTACGACCTCTTGAACTAAAGATATGGATACTAGTGTCAGTTGACTAATAGATTAATTTCATAAATTCCAGAGTCTTGTATCCAGTGTGAAAGTGGAACGATTTTTTAATTTTTGATTTCCCAAGGTCGATAGCTATGGTGAACCCTTACAATAAATCTATGATAAGTCTATAATAACCAGAAAGTCTCCCGAACTAATCTGCTTATAGCAGCCACCAACAATCTCCAGGTAACTCTAGTTGCTTATTTTGGAGTTCTTTTAGGGTTTTGGTATCCTTAGGAGTTTTGGTAGGGCTTCTAGAATTTAGCAGTCAATCTAAACTATTGTCCGTAAACCCTAATTTACACGGAAATGCAAGTGCAAGGATTGCCCCAGCAAAGAACAAAGAAATGGAACCCCTGTGTTTCATTTGTAAAACAAGTGCCACCGGTAAAAACAACATCGATGACAACAGTAGCAATAACTTCATCTTATATTGAATACTTCAAATTTGAAAATCCTTTGTTAGACAACATCACTTGATTGTGAATCCTAGATATTTGTTGTTCCTCTGCAATCTCAAAAATTTGTTATATAATGCTAAATAGCTACTTGTTTGGTGCCCTTTGTTTTTTGTTTTGTTCTACAATTCATTTTGGTTTTGTTCTTGATATCTATCTTTGCATATTTTCGTGACCTAAATTTCGTATTGTGTTAAATCTGATAAAACATATGCATACACGTTCAAACACTGCATTTGTTCACTAGATTTGAAATCTCAAGTCAAATGCATACTGCAACCCTAATGATTCCTTGCACTCACTCAGGCTATCCCTTTAGGGTTTCCCATAAGCTCACACATTGAAATATGGATATTTTTGACATGCCTCTCATATGGTTGACATATGATCAGAATCAAAATCTTCTAGATCTGTCTTCTCATTATATATATATATTGATTGATTACCTTTTTTTTCCGATAGGAAAATTGCAAGGTAAGGAAGAATTTCATCTATAGTAGTCTTTCATCTAGCAAATGAAAGAGGATGAAGAGTGAGAGTAAGACAAGAAAGTGGATATAAATAGAGCTGCTAGGAGACGAGTATAGTACTGGCAGATTTATAAATCCATAAAAATAAAAACTCTGTATTTCTATGACCAGTAGGAAGAAAATCAGCTTTCATATATGAGAAAGCTCACTATGGAAGAGTGGAATACTAATCTTAAAATAGTGTTAAGAAGAGGGGGGGCCTCATGGCCATCTATCCATAAATTGTAAGAGACGATTCCCACTTTTTTGTGTAGTGTTGCCTTTGATAATTGATCAGCAAAATTGTTGTGCTCTCGATATATGTGATTGTAATTGAGCTTTTTGAAAGAAGGCTGAATCATTTTAATTCTGTCCTTCCAAGGTAGGAGTGAGATAGTTGGAGGTCTCCCCTGTTGTTCAACCACTCAATGATAGTTTTGGAATCCCCTAGAACTAGAAGGACTTCTAAATGAAGTCTGAAGGCCAAGTATAGTGTGGCTCAGGCACCCAAAAGTTTTTCCCTGGTATTGGTGCACGGGCCACAGTTTAAGGTCCATTTGTAATAAGTTTTTTGTGTGGTTTTAATCACCCCTCCAGCTCTGCTTTGAGAGCCATCAGAGAGTGAGCTTTGAAAGATGTAGCACTTATAGAGGAGATCCCACATTCGAAAATCAAAATATTCCTTTCCAACCAAATAACTCAACAGATGAGAGAAGGTAGTTGCATGTGATTATATGGTTTCGTGGGAATTTCATAATGTTCAGATCTCATACTCATTATTGCAATGTGGGAGTTTATTTTCTAGAACATTCTTTAAATCCCATCAATGCAACCAACCATAGAACACCTTGGTATGACATGCCAACCATCCATTTCTAGAGTGATTTCAAGGGTTCTTTGTTAATGATATATTTGTGGTCTATATCCAAACATAAATAATGAACACTTTTAATGTGCAAACTCACTAATTTAAAGGACTGTGGTAAATTTTCTTCACTATTTGGAATGATCTCACTATGTTCTTGAGCTTTGATCCTTAAACAAATGCTAGTAATGTTGTATGAGCCTTCTGCATAGATATACATTATCTTATCTTCAATCATTGTGAATGTATCAATTTTACTATTTGAAATTATTCAAATTCACTATTAAATACATATCTCCCCTTGGTCACTATTTCAAGTATGAATATATCATCGTTGATAAAGGAACTTGTGGAAAATGCATCTTGAATAATGGTATCACTCCTTAATTCTTGAGCCTTGTGGGATGTGTGAATCTAATGATAAATCTATGATGGAAATACTATGAATGCTTATCATTTTTCTCTAATCTACATCACTATTTCATGATTGAAAACTTGATCTAAACACACAAGGACAAATTTCTTTGTAATAGAATTGGATCAATCCTTGGTATTGGTAGAATGCTCCTAAGATCATAAAAAATTATTAGCATAGTTCAAAGTTAATGGATTAATCTAGTCCTTACTACTCAAGTTGCATTTTATTGGCATTGAAATTGACTTCTACACTAAGATTTGATCTAAAGTGAGAAACATTAGCTTGTGCATGGATATATGACAACGTTTTAAGTGGCAATTTTCTTAAATATGTTAACACCAAAATGAATGGTTCTTCATGACTTGTCACAAATTTGGGATAAATATCGTCCTCCACAAAATCTGAGTGACCTTTAACATTTAGTCTAGGAATTTTCTAGTAATACCCTCTCGACAATTTGTTAGGCATATCCACTATACTACTAAGAAGCCTAAGGTTTACAAGAGCATTCTCACACATAAATTTTGGATGATTATTGTGTTGAAAATATGTATTCTCTTTGATCGACTTCTTACTACTTGGGTAAATACCTAATGGTTATGATGATACATGGTGACAAGACTATGGTGATTATATTTTAAATGTTGTCAAAGTGTTTGTTGGTTATTTTTGGATCACCTCTCATGGTTATAAATTCGGCGTGGTTGACATAAGGGGTAGATCATTCTTTACACAATATCATATCATACTTAGGCCATTGTTTACGAACATTGATAACCGTTGTTGAATGATAAATCTGTTGTCCTTTATATTCTTTTACCACATCAGTATGTGTGGCTTTTCTTTGGTTTATCATTAAAAATACATGATATCTCAGTGTATGATCCCTCAACAATAGATTCTTAATCTTTGACATCTCATTTGATTTAGAATGATATTTATTATTGCAAATGATGGATTCTATGCTTGGATCTATTGGTCATTATTTCATGCACAACTAGACATATGTTTCACTCCCTCATTAGCAGTTCATGGCACATGGTTCATTGAGAAAGAATCATTTCATTTCAAAGCATATGTTATCTAAGTTTAATAATAAGTAATTGATCTACTAATAATGCACAATTTTCCTTTTAGGTAAGAGTTTGTAGTATTGAGGAAAACCATGAAATGGTACCTTAGCAATAACAATATGTGAATGGAAAGTTTATTAAAGGAAACCCTTTAGGCATTTCGAAATATTATTTACTCATCATTTCTTCGAGCACCTTGCCTCTTAGAGAGGGGTTAAGAATTACAATGACTTGGCTTGATATGTGAGGGTATGTGAGCAATGAGTTAACAAAGAGAACGCTCAATTTTTTTGTGATCAACAAATGAAGAGTGAGAAGCTTGTATGCCAATGACTAGAGATTGTAGCAGGGTTTATGTGAACTTCAACAAGGAAAACATATAAAAACTTTAACACATTGGTAAGGTGACTATACATATCTAGTAAAATGACAATCTTCTTGTTGAAATAAGAGGAAATGATAATCAGGGAACAATTAATATCTGGATGATCACATGACATAATGTTTAATTCTTTGTATGTGTTATGTGCTTTGACATATGGTTTCATAAGAACATCCATGATGTTTTGTTGCTTTGTATGTGTTATGTGTTCAAGATGTTATGTTAACTTAAGAACCTATGGTATTTACATATGATATTATTTCATGTTGATGGAAATCTATGTCTTTTATAAATATGTGTTGAGGTTATAATTCTTATGATAATATCTCCTTATGTAATGACATCATGTAAGCATGGAAATATTTTATGCTAAGATGTTTTATGATGACGCGTGAGAATGTGGTGATGACAATGATGTTGTATTTTTGTGATGACATGTCAAAGTTAGGATGTGGATTATTTCTATAAGATGTTGATATTTTGATTATAACTAATGCATTGGTTGCATGTTGTAAGGTGGTGATTGTCAAGAAATCCACTAGTGGACAAGAGGGTAGGTTTATTTGATGATCTCATCGGGGCCCATAACCACGAAGGAGAATATTACAAATAACATGTTATGGGCTAGGAACAACTCAATCTAACTTATGCCAATAATTCTTATGCCTTGTATCGGAGTTGTGATACAAAATTCCCGAAGAATGGCTAGAGTGTTGCTCACCGGTGGTGTTGTGGGATTGGACTTCGACTCTTGGGGTTGTACCTGGTAGTTGTGGAGGGAGTTTAGTTCAACCTTTTGAGACACCTATTTTACATGAGTAATGAATCCAAATGCCTTATTGGGCAGATGAGGTCTCAAGCATTGGGGCTGTTGAAATAATGTAACTGCAAAGAGTATTCTTATTATTATTGTTATATTATTCATAGGATCAATCCCCATTGTGGATTAATCATGCCGGTAATTGTATTAGGACCAAATCCCCTTTTGCAGATTGGTCAACAGACAATTATAATAGGCAGAATAAGAAGTCGGCCCCAACAGTTATTATTGAGACCCATAAATATAATAAAAGTGGGTTTACCCACCCAGATTGAGAAGTCGTCCCTGCCAGTGAAGAGACACTTCACACGTGCCAAACTTGTATATATAGAGAGGCCAGTGCCTCACTTTGACACACAACACACTTGCTCATTTCTAAGAGGCAAGCTGCAACTTACCAGTTGGAGAGAGGGAGAAGAGTGGGACATCTTTTGGAGAGGACTATTTGTATTGGTTTGAGTTATCTCTTGACATTGTATTGGCAATTTATGATAAGGAAGTTTTTGCTAGGTTTTCTTCCC
>SNQJ01S0177775.1:9507-20671 GCA_010110895.2 Picea sitchensis
CTATATCAGAGCTCGGTCGTTCGAGATGAAGAGGACCGTTGGTAGGTGGAGTCGGTGGAGAGGGTTGTACCAAAGCAGGAGGTAAATCGTCAACCTTCTCCTTAGATGGAGCATAATCTTTGGCTCTAGTTGTGATGGCAACGTCATTGTTCTTAGAATCACCAATGCACATCAAAACATATGATGTCGTAGAAGTATATGGTTGGTCATGGATGACCAACTGAGCCTGTTGTTGAGACGGGAAGGGTTGGGACAAGACGGCCGGCGTAGATGGTTTGGGTGTCCCTTGAAGAAACTTAGTAACCTCAGCACATCGTGGACAATCCTTCATGTAGTGATCATCACCACAGATAAGGAAAGGGTATCTGGGTTTGTGCTTATCCCAATCTTCAACAAGGGGGGGTTTAGTTTGCTCAATTTGATTATTATTTTCACTCTCCTTATTCTTGCCTCTCCCTTTCTTTGATTTATTTTTACCAGTCGGTGTAGATTGAACAGCGTTTACCTCAGAAGTTTTACCGGTGGAAGTGGCAGGAGACGGAGCATTTTGAACATTAGAAGATGTGGACTTAGGGGTTGTACTTGAAACAAAATGTGAGTGGACATGAGTAGTACCAATCACACCATCAGCTGCATGTGAGGCAGCTGGAGCAGTTGAAGTGTTGGAAGCGCCTGGACGAGGTAATTCAGGTAACAAATCATAAAGTGTTCCCGTTTGCGAATAAACGAGATCAAGGTATTGAGCATGACTTATATCGCGCTCCTCTGTAACAACACCACCCATAGCAATGTCTTTACCAATTTCGTTCATGAAGGATTTCGTAAACCATTCAGCCAGTAACTGATCGGGAAGTTTAAGTTTAATGAGACATCGTCTCCTTCACCACTCATGGATATGATCCAATATATGAGTGCCTTTTGTCTGTTTAAAGGAAGTCAAGATCTTAGTCCCAGTGTCATAATGGATCGGTAATTGGTAATGTGTAAGAAAATCCATAGCTAGGGTATTGAAGTCAGAAAAGAAACCTCGTGGCAATTCAATATACCACTTCGCAGCAGCACCAGTAAGGGTTCGTTGAAAAAGACGTAGACGAATGGAGTCATCCATCAACGAGTTGGATGAACACCATAAATGAAAAGTTATAACATGATTATTTGGGTCTTCCCCCACCTTGCTATCTTATTTAGGAATATCCGACGGAAGCTTAGCAGGAATAGCACGTCATTGGGGAGAGTGACGAATATGATCGTTCAGAATCCTAGACAAATCTGGCAAATCCAAAGTAGCAAGAAAAGGAGACTGTCGATTCACTTGTGGGTACTAGTGACTTTGAGGTGGAAGCCCTGTCGGTAAACCAGTAGGACCGTATGCAGTCTACCCATGGAGGGATGACCCTGGCTGATTCGGTGGTGGCCGGATATGATAGTAGCCCCAAGGATTGTAACCTTGAGTTTGAGTAGGGACCTGAGGCTGAGTAGTGTGACTCTGACCCCAAATAGGATTAGTTATACCCGGATATGGTTGGCCCACGGTAGGGACAATTTGTTGCCCCTCAGCATTTTGAGGAACGTTTTGTAGAATCTGATTCCAATACTGGGCCAAGTCAGGGGGTATGTTTTGTCCAAAAGGTGAGGTTGGTCCCCCTATCGTAGGTTGCGCACCAACCGAAGGTTGTGTAGTAATTGGATTGTGACCAATAAGAGGAAATTGAATCGTACCACCTTTTCAACCAACGGGAATCTATGGGTTTGGTGCAACAGTCGGGATAGTGCCACTAGGATTAGGATTACCAAAAGGAAACGAAGGGAGTGTCGGGATAAAACTGGGAATAGGACGCCCAGGAAAAGGAGGACCACTTGGAGAACCGGCTGGGGTTTGCGGAGGTGTTGGATTGGAAGCATGCAACAAAGCATTCAACACATGGTAACCGGGTGGTAATGTCAGGATGACCTCAGGTATTCGCTGGGTATTGATAGGAGCAAGAGTAGCTGCAGTAATTTCAGTTGGGACACTCGTAGTATTCGTGAGATGGGCCATCTCGGGAGGAAGAACAAAGTGATAAGTGGTAGTCTCTGGTTTAGTTTCTGTCTCAGAAGATACGAGAGGGTTGATTTTGTAGACAGGGGGTGACTCAGTACCGAAAAGGACTCGTCGGAAATCACCTGACCAAAAAGGATCTTGGCCTACTACACCGGGAGAAGTGATGCAGGAGCATCGCTCACTCATCAAGCGAGCCAACACATTGAGAGGAGACAGTTGGACAGCGCCAGCACACATTTTGAAATGCTTTGGAACTTGTCGCGCTGCTCTTTAGTGAAGTCATTCATAAAGAAGCGCACTTGTATTGTAAAGGGGACCTTGAGCCTTTAAGCTCTCGTCCTTAGTAGATAGGAAGGCATTTAATAGATTTAATACTGGTAGATAGAAATTAATGGTAGATTTGATAGCTTTAGAATCTATATCATTTCATATCATTTCACATTTTCACTATTGAGCTTCAAAAACCCTCATTTTACCCTCTGAATTCGACGTTGATTTCCGGGAGCTACGAGAGACCATTTGACGAGCCGTCAGCAGCATTATGGTAAGTCCTTCATTCTTGATATTTTCATGGTTTAAAACTTTGATTCCTTTGGTTAGAACTGTTGTTTTAAATTATTTTTTGAACCATATATGCGTAGAGGCATTCTCGTAGGTGGCCCATACGGGACCCGCGAGAATGACTCGTTCTCACTGGTGGGCCTTGAGGCACCTGCTAGGTGTTTGCACTGTGCATAATAAGGCACCTGCGAGTAGCGTAGAACTCAATTTTTTTTTAAATATTTATCCAATGAAAAAGATTTATATCATGAATAAAATCATTAATCCCCTTTGTATGTTTCTTATGCAGATAAATAGCCACAAACATGGTGCTTGAGTGGCGGGAATGAGAACATGAGGAGGATAATGCAAATGCCGAGAATCATCCTCCCACCATAGTTGCATTGAGAGATTGTGGTCTCTTAAAAAACTTTCGTATCTCGGGCATGAGAGCCCAAGTCCGATTACTGGAGTATCTAGTCCGTATGTGGGATCCAGACCAGCAAGTTTTTAATGTAGGAGCTCACACATTAGCCATTGACATAGAGGACATATACTTCTTGACTGAATTATCCAGGCGTGGGTCTTATGTCAGTCTGACCGACAGCAGAGGTGGCGGGTTAAAAATGAGTGAATATTGCAATCAATACTGTGTACCCGAGGCCGAAAGAAAGAAAGGGAAAGTGGCAATCTGGGGAGTAACAGACTTGACTCTCCGCACTATTCTCTTCACGATTTCTCGGATGGCTGGGAGTTCTACTCCGCATATGGCATTATAGAGCTATTTCCAGTACGCCATCGAGTGTACTGAGCCTCGAGTATTTAATTGGGCTGATGCAGTGTTGCACAGTATCAAAAGACAACTAACCAAGTGCAGGCAGGGTGAACTGAAACAATTTGGATATTGATCTTTACTAGTGTCCTTCTTCCTTGAGAGGGTCCCTGTATTTAGACTACAGGTTGAGTGGGACTTTCCGAGTCCTAGGGATCCAAGGATGTTGTGGTGGTGCCGGCTCATGGCCCGACACGTGGCAGGACCAATCGTTAAATATGACGATATTTTCTTTGACTGGTTGCAAAACCAGATGTTGATGGTCGATGACTACACCTATGCCGGGTTGGATTTCCGAGGAGATCTGGATCTAGCACTGCCTGAGCACGCTCAGTGGGGAGACCTCGGTAAGAAGTATACAAATTTTCTCTTTTTTAAAATGTTTTTTGAATTTTTAATCATATTAATGTTTTTGTTTTATAGATTTATCCGAAGACTAACACAAAATATTTTTTGAAAACACATATGTTGGACCATATAGACCTCCTGGCACCTCTCCGATTCAGCGACGAGGAGAAGAAGCAGCAATATTACCACAGTATGCCAAATATTACCAGGTGGTGGAACAAAATTTAGAGGGTCTTACAACAGACATTCCAGATATGACTCTGGAAGAGGTTCCACGATGTGATTAGCGTCACACTGTAGGGGTATCCGCAGCTATGGGTCGACTGCTCCGCAGAGTAGCTAGGGTTGTAGTGTGTTACCGTGAACGTCATCCGTGATGTCACTTTGTAGAAGCTATAAGCTTCAATTTTTGATATTTTGGTCTTCGGACAAACTTTTTGTAAAAACAACAAACTCTTTTGATCGTTATATACAGATGGCTTCTACCGGTTTACTTTATATTGTGTAAATTTAAATGTTTTTGATTTATAAATGGTTCAAATGTTTGTCCAATACGTAATTAGCCAATGCATCTGTTAATGTATTAAGACATATAGGAATATGATGATATTCAATGTGATCAAAATATCGTTCCAACAGGCGAATACACAAATATACCCTTAACAGAGTAGGACTTCGAATAGAGTAGACATTACTTAGCTGTAGTACCACAAGCTACGAGTCGAGTTGCACAACCAAATGACGAATTCCAAGTGAGATAGCATCAACTAATAATTCAATAACGGCGCTATAATCGGCAATGTTGTTGGTTGCACGACCAAGACATACACCTCGTAAAGATATAAGTTTGTTGGTTGGGGCATAGATTTCCCATGCAGCGGAAGCTAGGTTCTGAGTACTACGGCTAGCACCATCAGTGAAGCCAATATAAGGTAGCGAAGACTCCGACATCTGGCAATCAAACACAATGTCACGTAAGGGTAGAGACCAGATAACGTAAAAAACAAACTAAAATAACCCACACAAAGTATGATACATAAAATACAATTATTTGTGCACAAATGACTTATGCATAGTACTTCTTCAAGTACAACCCATTCCTGGGTTTACTCAAAGGTATACCATCGTAATCAACCATATCATATGCTCCTTTTTCCAAAACTCGGCAAACAATGTAGGGACCTCGCCACATTGGTTCGAATTTCCTGGCTCTTAAGACATCTTGATCTTGTTCATATAGAAGAACAAGATCACCTTCAGAGAAAATGAGAGGCTTGACATGCTTGTCGTACTGTGCCTTGACACGTTTCTTATGGGCTTCTATTACTAGAGTAGCGTCACGTCGAGTCTCGTCTAATCGCATCAGATACAATAGACGTTCTTTTTTAACAGAGGTATTGGATAAGAGTTCGACAACTAGCTTCAAAGAAGGTATCTCACATTTTATCGGAAGAATGGCTTCCACTTCATAGACTAACCGAAAGGGCGTAAACCCCGTAGCGGATTTAACAGATGTCCGATATGCCCACAATGCTGAAAAAAACATCGTGTGCCAGCTGGTTTTATGAATTCCTATCATCCGTTGAAGCATAGTTATAAGGACTTTGTTGATTGCTTCGACCTGGCCATTAGCTTGCGGATAATAGGGTGTTGAGTTATCATGACGAAGACCCAACTTTTTCGTAAGTTCAGACATCATAAAATTCCTAAAATGACTACTTTGATCGGTAACGATAGCTTGAGGAACACCAAAATGAGCTATGACATGGTTAAAAAGAAACAACGCTGCAGTCTTTCCAGTATTATCGAATGTTGGCATCGCCTCGGCCCATTTTGTAAAGTAATCAATAGCTACAATGATGTAACCATGCCCCCCGGCTGAGTGAGGGTGACAAGTCATGAAATCAATGCCCCATTTTGCAAAAGGACCAACTGAGACCACAGGATGAAGGGGAGTAGGATGCGACCGAATTTTTTGATTGTAGGTCTGGGAGGCATGGCACTTCTGAACAGTAGTAATGCAGTCATTGAACAAGGAAGGCCAAAAATATCCTGTGCGTAAGATCTTCTGGGAAGTAGCATACCCAGACATATGACCACCACATGCTCCGGAATGGCAGTCATTCAAAGCTTTCTTGGCTTCGGAAAAAGTCAGACAATGTCGAAAAACAGAGTCAATTCACCGACGGTAAAGAGTATCCCCGAGGATAATCTATTGACGCGCTTGATAGTGGATACGATGTCATTCGGTGCTAGACAAAGCAGGCCGAAAAGTTTGGGTTTGGAGATATATAATGATATCTCCATACCAAAGATCATCTGTGCTTATAAGGAAAAGAGATTCATCAGGCAATGAATCTACTGCTACATTTTCCGTGGCTGAGTGAGGAAAATCACATATCAATTCAGTGAAAACTAAAGATTTCTTAGATGTGGCACGATCGAACTCCAAGTCAAACTCCTGGAGTATGATAATCCATTTGGAGTACTTGCCCCCTAGCAATTGACGAGTCAAAATATGTTGCATAGGGTTACAATGTGAAATCACTGTAGTTTTCCTTGAAAGGATATAATGCCGAAAGCGTTGAACAGCTTGAACGGCAGCCAAAGCCAGTTTTTCAACATGTTGATACTTAATTTCAGTTGATGTAAGACTTCGACTTAAGTAATAAACAACATGTTCATTGTGCGCATCATCCTCTTGAACGAGAACCATGCCTATGGTATACTCAGAGGCAGTAAGATAAAGAAAATAATCATGACTATATTCAGGAGGAAAGAGAAGCGGAGCTTGTGTGAGGGACAATTTCAAAGCTTCAAAAGAATTGTTGGCAATAGAATCCCAAACAAACTCTGAATCTTTCTTTAATATCTGGGTAAAACCACGAGTAATCTCGGCATAATTAGGGATGAAACGATGAAGACAGTTTGCTTTCCCTTGCAAACTTTGCAACTGGCGCAGTGAAGAAGGAGGAGGAAGATTAAGAATCGCCTCGACCTTAATAGGATTGACCCTGATCCCTTGACGTGAAACAATGAAACCTAGAAGACGACCAGATTCAACGCAAAAAATGCATTTATGAGGATTTAAGTGAATGCGATAGAACCGACAACGAACGAAAATTGCTCGGAGATGAGTGGGGTGATCGACTCGGCGTAAAGAATAAGCTGGTAAAACGTCCAAATAAGGTTGAACGATATTCTTTATATCGTGAAACGCATAAGACATAGCATGTTGAAACGTTGTGCCCACGTTCTTAAGACCGAAGGGGAGTTTCCTATAGGCGAAAGTACCCCAAGAACAAATAAAAGCAATTTTATGTTGGTCCTCAGGAGCGATGTTAATTTGATTATAGCCGGAGAAACCGTCCATGAGAGAAAAGATTTCGCTACCGGCACAGTCATCGACAATCTGGTCGACGAAAGGGGTTGGAAAGTTGTCTTTTGGACACGATTTGTTAATATCCCTATAATCAACACACACACGAATACTACCACCTTTATTATCAATCGGTACAGGGTTGGAAACCCATTCTGTCAGAGACACGGGATAAATAAAACCGGCTTTGAGAAGTTTTTCAACTTCGAGTTTGATAGTTGTCGCTTTACGTGGATGGACGAGATGAAGGCGCTGCCGGACTGGTTTATCTCTGGGGTATGTCTTTATCTCATGTACAACAATAGCAGGGTCAATACCTAGCATCTCTTCATAGCTCCAGGCAAATATGTCACGAAATTCTTTGAACATAGCAGTATAGGTGACAATTTCATCCAGAGAACACGAAGCTCCAATGTGAACATTTTCAACTATCCTAGGTTTAACTGATATATCAATGGGAATCATGGGAGAAATATTACTGAGGTTCCCTTCAGCAAACACGTCATGTGTAGATTCGAGAACGATCCATATAACAACAACGATCGACGGAGTCGAAATCCGTTGGTAATTCTCCAAAGTGTGTTGTTCCAGAAACAGTATGGAACGATGATGCCCATCATCCCAAGGAGTGTCTTCCATGACGGACATGATCATCTCGTCAGTGGGAAAGATGACATGGAAAGGATCGGGAGACAACTCATCAAGAGAGGGTATAGAAGGTGTTGCCGAGTGAATCGCATGATAAGCAGACTCAATCGGACTTAACGGCATGACGTCGCCGAAACGAGTGTGATCTCCAGGATCAGGGACTATCCAAGGGTCGACAGACACAGGAAGTTCATGAGGTACAACAGAGATCATGTTAATAGATGCAACGGATGGGGGTGGAACATCGAGTGGTGGTGGAATGGGGAATGTACCCATTAACGAAGAGTCTTTTAAAAGGCCTACACCGACATTCTCGTAACCCGGGGGAGTTTTAGCTATAAATGGCACGTTGCCCGTACGAGTATCGGAATTAAAGAAGGCAAGTTGATCAACCATAACCACCTTTCCTTGATGTGGAAATCAGACAACATGGAAAAGTGTTGACACAATAGCATGCATGGAATCGATCCAGCTACGACCAAGAAGAAGATTGTAATCTAAGGGAGCGTCAAAAACTTCCATTTCAACTTGGACCGTCTTACCTTCTAGTGTAACGAGCAACGAAGGAAGAACACTGTAAGGCTTAAAACCCGAGCCATTGAAGGCTTTCAAAGTATTTTTTGATTCATTTAAAGGAGGAGACCCAATGGCTTTCCAATAAGTAAAAGACATTACACACGCAGAGGCACCCTCATCGATAACAGTTTGGCAAATGTTTTTGTTCGAGACAATAACTTGTATCTGGAATGCAAGATGAGGGGGTAACCTTGGGATATGATCTTCCAAGTCAAAGACTATTAGAGTCGAATCTGTAGGATCAATTCCACCTATAGCTTTCAACAGAGCCCTCCATTGTGTAGGACAAGACTGGAGGACTTCAAGGGCAGACATCGCTGAAGGGGCTTGGGCCAGATCTTCGACAATGCTATAGTTCTGGGCCACACGAGCATGAGGATTGAAATATGACTTGCGAACAACACCCTGAGGGGGTTGTAGGACTGTATCAGAGCTCAGTCGTTCGAGATGAAGAGGACCGTTGGTAGGTGGAGTCGGTGGAGAGGGTTGTACCAAAGCAGGAGGTAAATCGTCAACCTTCTCCTTAGATGGAGCATAATCTTTGGCTCTAGTTGTGATGGCAATGTCATTGTTCTTGGAATCACCAGTGCACATCAAAACATATGATGTCGTAAAAGTAGATGGTTGGTCATGGATGACCAACTGATCCTGTTGTTGAGATGGGAAGGGTTGGGACAAGACGACCGGCGTAGATGGTTTAGGTGTCCCTTGAAGAAACTTAGTAACCTCAGCACGTCGTGGACAATCCTTCATGTAGTGATCGTCACCACAGATAAGGAAAGGGTATCGGGGTTTGCGCTTATCCTGATCTTCAACAGGGGGGGGTTTAGTTTGCTCAATTTGATTATTATTTTTACTCTCCTTATTCTTGCCTCCCCCTTTCTTTGATTTATTTTTACTGGTCGGTGTAGATTGAACAACGTTTACCTCAGAAGTTTTACCGGTGGAAGTGGTAGGAGACGGAGCATTTTAAACATTAGAAGATGTGGACTTAGGGGTTGTACTTGAAACAAAATGTGAGTGGACATGAGCAGTACCAATCACGCCATCAGCTGCATGTGAGGTAGCTGGAGCAGTTGAAGTGTTGGAAGCGCCTCGACGAGGTAATTCAGGTAACAAATCATAAAGTGTTCCCGTTTGCGAATAAACGAGATCAAGATATTGAGCACGATTTATAGGCCGCTCCTCTATAACAACACCACCCATAGCAATGTCTTTACCAATTTCGTTCACGAAGGATTTCGTAAACCATTCAGCCAGTAACTGATCGGGAAGTTTAAGTTTAATGAGACGTCGTCTTCTTCGCCACTCATGGATATGATCCAATATATGAGTGCCTTTTGTCTGTTTAAAGGAAGTCAAGATCTTAGTCCCGGTGTCATAATGGATTGGCAATTGGTAATGTGTAAGAAAAGCCATAGCTAGGGTATTGAAGTCAGAAAAGAAACCTCATGGCAATTCAATATACCACTTCGTAGCAGCACCAATAAGGGTTCGTTGAAAAAGACGTAGACGAATGGAGTCATCCATCAACGAGTTGGATGAACACCATAAATGAAAAGGCATAACATGATTATTTTTTTCTTCCCCCACCTTGCTATCGAATTTCGGAATATCCGACGGAAGCTTAGTAGGAATAGCAGGTCATTGGGGAGAGTGACGAATAGGATCGTTCAGAATCCTAGACAAATCTGGCAAATCCAAAGTAGAAAGAAAAGGAAACTGTCGATTCACTTGTGGGTACTGGTGACTTTGAGGTGGAAGCCCTGTCGGTAAACCAGTAGGACCGTATGCAGTCTGCCCATGGAGGGAAGACCCTGGCTGATTCGGTGGTGGTCGAATATGATAGTAGCCCCAAGGATTGTAACCTTGTGTTTGAGTAGGGACCTGAGGCTGAGTAGTGTGACTCTGACCCCAAATAGGATTAGTTATACCCGGATATGGTTGGCCCACGGTAGGGACAGTTTGCTGCCCCCCAGCATTTTGAGGAACGTTTTGTAGAATCTGATTCCAATACTGGGCCAAGTCAGGGGATATGTTTTGTCCAAAAGGTGAGGTTGGTCCCCCTATCGTAGGTTGTGCACCAACCGAAGGTTGTGTATTAATTGGATTGTGACCAATAAGAGGAAATTGAATCGTACCACCTTTTCCACCAACGAGAATCTGTGGGTTTGGTGCAATAGTCGGGATAGTGCCACTAGGATTAGGATTGCCAGAAGGAAACGAAGGGAGTGTCGGGATAAAACCGGGAATAGGATGCCCAGGAAAAGGAGGACCACTTGGAGAACCGGCTGGGGTTTGCAGAGATGTTGGATTGGAAGCATGCAACAAAGAATTCAACACATGGTAATCGGGTGGTAGTGTCAGGATGACCTCGGGTATTCGCTGGGTATTGATAGGAGCAAGAGTAGCTGCAGTAATTTCGGTTTTGACACTCGTAGTATTCGTGAGATGGGCCATCTCAGGAGGAAGAACAAAGTGATAAGTGGTAGTCTCTGGTGTAGTTTCTGTCTCAGAAGATACGAGAGGGTTGATTTCGTAGACAGGGGGTGACTCAGTACCGAAAAGGGCTCATCAGAAATCACCTGACCAAAAAGGATCTTGGCCTACTACACCGGGAGAAGTGATGCAGGAGCATCGCTCACTCATCAAGCGAGCCAGCACATTGAGAGGAGACAGCTGGACAGCGCCAACACACATTTTGAAATGCTTTGGAACTTGTCGCGCTGCTCTTTAGTGAAGTCATTCATAAAGAAGCGCACTTGTATTGTAAAGGGGACCTTGAGCCTTTAAGATCTCG
>SNQJ01S0177777.1:0-19765 GCA_010110895.2 Picea sitchensis
AAGAAGGGAAAAGACAATGTAGTGGTGGATGCACTGTCCCGGAAATATGAAGAAGAAGGGTCCCTTTTTTCTCTTTCCTTCATTGTACCCAATTGGCTCCAAACTGTGCGACAGGAATGGCTTCAAGACCCCAAAAGTTTGCATCTGATCCAACAATTGCAGAGCAAGGCTCTGGCTCCCCCAGGGTACTCTTGGCTACAGGATGAGCTTCGATACAAAGGTCATTTGTATTTAAGTAAACAATCAAAGCTTAAATCCACGGTACTTTCTGAGCTTCATGCTACACCTACAGCGGGGCACTCAGGGTTCACGAAAACATATGACAGAGTCAAACGTTCTTTTTTCTGGGATGGTATGAAACAGGACATCTGTAATTTTGTAGCTGAATGTGAGGTGTGTCAACGCAACAAGGGAGAAATAGTCAAATCTCCGAGCACACTACAACCACTTCCGATTCCATCGGATATTTGGAAGGATATCTCTATGGACTTTATTACCGGATTACCCAAATTAGGGAATAAATCAGTCATAATGGTTGTTGTGGATCACCTTTCCAAGTATTCTCATTTTTTCACTCTTCAACACCCATTTAATGCATCCACGGTGGCTCAACTTTTCATGGACCAGGTCTTCAAGCTTCATGGCATGCCGCACTCTATTGTTTCTGATTGTGATCCAACTTTCACAAGAAATTTTTGGCAAGAATTGTTTAAGCTCTAGGGCACCCAATTGCATCTCAGCACAACTTATCATCCCCAGGCTGATGGTCAAACGAAAGTTGTCAACAAGTGTTTGGAAACATATCTGAGGTGTTTTTCTTCTAAAAAACAACATTAGTGGGTTCAATGGCTACCCCTAGCCAAATGGTGGTACAACACTTCCTACCATACAACTACTCACATGACTCCTTTTGAAGCAGTATATGGACATAAGCCACCTTCAGTTCTCTCATACTTACCGGGTACCTCGAAGGTCCAGGCGGTTGACCAAACACTTACAGTTCGAGAGGATATTCTTCGTACCCTTAAAGAGAACTTGGTCATGGCACAAAATCGCATGAAGCAACAAGTAGATCAAGGTCGCTCTGAATTTCAATTTGTAGAAGGGGATCAGCTGTTTCTGCGAATGCAACCATACAAGAAAAATTCCCTCAAGGCCGAGCATTGTCAGAAGCTAGAACCCAAATTTTATGGTCCTTATACAGTTCTCAAACGTGTGGGACTGGTCGCATATCAGTTAGCTCTACCCAGTCAGTCGAAGCTACATCCAGTTTTCCATGTTTGATGCTTAAAGAAGGTGATTGGAACTCGGTGCCAAATTCAAACCAACCTTCCTGAGTTAGCTGAAGAAGGATCCATTTGGCTACAACCAGAAGCAGTTTTGGACCAGAGTGAGCGTCGCCTGCATCAACGAACCATCAAGGAAGTGCTAGTCCAGTGGAAAGATACGAATCCACCAGATGCCACTTGGGAACCAGCTACCATTTTGCAGTAGTTTCCTCATCTCAAGCCTTGAGGACAAGGTTGTTTTTAAGGGGGCAGACATGTTAGGTTCCTAACCCGCACATAGGTAGATTAATATATTCGGATGTAATAAAGGTCAATATTAATAAGGCCTTTCAATAAAATAGAATAAGGTGGATGTAAGAAGACCTAATAGAAGCTTCCACTTCTAGAAGGATCTTTCTCTAGATGCTTCTCTTGATAGAAATTTTGTATAAATAAGGGTTGAGGGTATGAAAACCATAGCTTGGAGATTATTGTAACAGAGCACTGCTTGATTGGAGGTTGCCCCCTTGAAGAGGCCTGTGAACATTGCTTTCTGAATCAAAGTGCTATTTCTATTGCTGTTCTTATATCATTTATGTGTTATTGTGGAGATTATGTTGGATATTTTACTGTTATTCTTCCATTTCTAGCATTTTATTTATGTTCTGCATATTTTATATATCTAGTATCTTGCAGTAATCTTGTCAATGGTAGCAGCGTCCCAATAGTCTCTAACATTAGCAAGCTTCGGTGTCTCCTCTGTTCCAATATTGAATTTCTTTATTTTGATCGGCTGTCCTATGAATGGAAACTCAACTTCTGGTCCTTCCACATTTCTGTGGCCTTCTATCTCAGCGATGTTTACCTTGCTCGGATCATCGTCTTCATCGGCGTTAATGTTGTAACATCCTTGGAATTTTTGGAATGGCGCAGTCCATTCATCCTCTTCTTGCTCCAAAGGGAGGCTAGATGCCTCCTTAAATACTTTCCGCCTCACAATCTGTAGTGCCTGATCTACTGAAGCAAATTCACTTTCAAACAAAAAGGTGGTTACAAAATTCTGGATCATACCTTCCCAATTTGAAGTGATGAGGCATAAGCTCCACTTGAAGGTACCAGTTGATAGGGATCGTGTCCAGCGTGTTAATGAATCTGTGCACCCATTATTCTCAAGGAATGTCACTCTAGGCCTCTTCATAGCTTCGTACATGGGCCTTTAGGAAACTTTGACCTGTGTACCTTACTTCACAGTTTCCTACTTGTGCTGAGAACTGCGCTATCATCAAAGTTTGACATTGGGTTCAGTCCATGATGTTCCCTTTGTGCGTTCCCCACCATCTTGCTAGTGTGGCTTTCATGGCCTCATCCATTGCCAATAGCCTCTGTTGTGTTGGTACACTTGTCTCAAACTTTGATAAGAAGTTTTCTAAGGGGTTCAGCCCATCAAATGTGGGTAAGTTACTCACTGTTGTGCTGATCCAATGAACTTCTCTATTTAGACTAGCACATCTTCTTGTAGATACTGCGTACATTTGGTTCTGCCAGTTCTCCAATGCTTCTTCTGAGTCTGACGAACATGTGTTGTCACTTCGCCAGCTCAGCTTTCCATCGGCAGTAGGGTTGATATAATCTTGTTGTCTGGCTGTTAATTTGTAGATGTTTTCCAGTTCATATGCATGGTATTCTTCTCTGAAAGGTTCTGTATATCATGGACCCTCATCTGGATCTAAGGGTGCAATGACCCCAAGGCCAACTCTCTCAAATGTCATGAGTCTTTTCTTTAGATCAACAACAGTAGAATTGTCAAAGGCCCAATCAATTCCTAGTAATGCAGGGTAAGGGAAACTATCATCAACAATTTCAATTACCCCAAAATCTGCAAAGGTTCTTACTCTGTCGATGTCCACTAGGACATGCTCTAATCATCCAAATGGGCTGACAGCTTGTTGACTAGACATGCAAAGCCTAATAGGGGAATAGATCAACTTCGGTTTTCCCTTTAGTGCCCAAGTTTGCTTCGTCATGACATTGACCTCCGACCCTAAGTCGAGGACCACATAGTCTATCTCATACTCTCTTATCTGAGCATCCAAGTGTAATTCTTTATTTGTCCTTCACTTCTTACCAATTTGGTGTACTTCCCTATTGAGTAAGGGGTCTATCTTTACTAGCTCATACTGTTTAACCAAATTTTGCAGTTCTTGTATAGTTTTCCCATCTTTAAGCAGTTCTATAAACATATATAAGAAACTGACAAGTTTACTTACCTCTTTTCCCCCTCTGGGCGAAGCAGACTGATCAAATGCATGAGGCATTTCATATTCTCTTATTTCTTGTTGTGTTTTTGAAGAGGACCCTTGATCTTCTTTGAATTCTTGCCTTGCCTCTTCAAATATTTTCCTTTCTTTCTTTGCATAAAAAATCTGGGTCTTTTCTGCATCTTTTCTGACTTCTGAGTCTTCTGCAATCTTCTCTTTGGTCACTCTATCCTGTCCTGTAGCAGCGCCTCCTCTTATAATAAAAAAAACTCTAGGATTAGCTTTGTGAGGTTCCTCTTTGATTAATTGTATTTGTGGGTTCTGCTGAGGTCCTCATCTTTCTTGAAGCTTAGCCAACAACATAGGGCAGTCCTCGAAGACATGCTCGAAGGAATTGCAATAACTGCAGGTTGTGCAAGGGTTCTGGCAGTCCCTCACTAAATGTTCTAGCTGCGCATAGTTGTAACAGATTATTTGTCCTTGGCCTCGACCCATACCTCCTCCTCCTCCTCCTCCTCCTCTGTATCCACTGCGAGGATTGAAGTTTCCTCTCCCTGAAGAGTTGTACTGCGGAGTGTTTCCTTCTTGTTGTACTTCGCCTTGAATCTTGTATATGTCCCTCGACCTTTCATGCATGAGATCATAAGCTCTACAATCTCGATCATCATGCCCCACTGATTTACAGAATGTACAATACAGGTTTGTGGCTATCTGAACATACTTCTACATGTAATAGCACTCACCTGGGCGATGCTTATTTCTGCATACATCACACCAGGGCAGGTTAACTTGCTTCAAGGGGCTCGACGCTCCTGAGGTCAAATACTCATGAAATAAGGGACAATGTTCCTTATCATAACCTTCAGATCTGCATCTTACACACTAGATATCTTCTCTTTTTCCCTTCCCCTTGTCCTTCTTCATATCCTCGACCTGTAGAGACAAACTAGTCAATTGACTCAAGATCTGGCTCATGTCTGAGCTAGATTCTCCCATAGATGTTGATTCAAGCTTCATGGAGATCTCTAAATCTTCTGCCTGTGATGCAATATTCTACTGCATCAGAGGGACTCTGATGTGTGGTAACAATGCCGTGATGAACTATTCTTTGTTTTGTTCATCGGGGATTTGAAAATTTAATCGACCTATTAGGGTCTTGACTCTCTGATTGAACTCCCACACAAGTTCTGCTATTTGATCTCTTTTAGATCTGTAATACATTGTGACTCTGACTTAGGTTTTTTAAACTCTGCAATCAACGCATTCTTGATCTTGTTTAGGGGCTTAGGCTGCACCAGTCCTTGGACAAGTTTCATGTACCATCTCAGCGCGTGGTCCCTTAGCGTAGTACTGATCTTGGTTCTCTTGATGGCTTCCTCAGTGATACTTTTAATACTCCACACGGCCTAACATAGGAACCAGTGTTAATCGGGATTCTCTGATCCATCTCCATTGAAGATAGGGAGCCTCATCTCATCTGCCATAGAGTTTCCTAGGCTTCCTGTTTGAGTATAGGATAAATTGCTAGTAACAATATTCTGGTGGTTCTATCTATTCTTGTTGCCTAGTGCTATTGAAACAACAAGAGGGTTAATGTTACTTACTTTAGTAATCTGCACAGTTCCTGAGGTTTTTGGCTCGCTTTGGCGAAGTTCTTTAGCTTCCTCTTCCTCTGCTGGTCAGTTCTGAATGTTCTTCGTCTGTCAGATCCGCCTCTTCTCCACTGTAGAACCCCTCATCTCCATAGTTTTTCTTGAACAGGTTCTCAAGGTGAATCCCTCAAAATAATTTCCCACTGCGTGTATGTCTAGTTTATGTGTCGCTGTCACCGTCTGAATTCTTGAACATTAGCATTTTCGGATCCAACCAATCTACTGTATTTTCAAGACGTTCTTTTCATGCAACAACATCTTGATTCTTAGCTTTAGAAATTGTAAAAATTTTCCTCTGGGTCCTTTGAAGAAGTATCTCTCGGCCTAGCTATATGATTCTCTTTTGTTAACAACAAATTTGGTGATATACCCGTCAATGGTACTATCAAACCAGTGATCTACAACTCTGGATATAGCGTTGTCAACTCTCTTGACCTTCTGGATCAATGCTGGTGTCCAAACCATAGGAGGTCTAGATTTGATCTCAATCTGGGTATCGGCTAACCTAGCCAACCACTCGTATAACTCTTGATGGATTCCTCCAAAGAAGATCTCGTGAATATCAGTGAAGATGTGTCTCTGCAGCCAATCTTCAGTACTCAGTTTAGGGTTCTTGTTCTGGGCTTCAACGAAGTCCCTCTCTTCATCCTCTATCCACTTTTGAATCTCTTTCTTCGATGAGAGCCACCTTGACATTCCCTTACACAGATTCCTGTCTCGACAACGGAACCATTTGTTGGCATAGGGGCAAACCCAAGGTTCACTCCAAGAGTGCACCAACAAAGCCCTAGCTATTGGCCCTTTCAGCAGCACCTGCGAAGCAGATGCAGTCTCACCCGAAGCAACTATGAGGGGGTTGTAGGGCAGAGATGTCTACAACGAGGGGAATATCAAGTGGATCTTGTATACAACAATCACAACATTCATATATCTCTTGTCAGCTAGATCTACTCTGCGTAGCTCTAAATCAGATCTAACACAATAATGCAATTAACAACACAACAATCACAGAGATATGAGCATCAATCACAGACACAACACAAAATATATATGGTTCACCCTCTCTCTAGGGCTACGTCCACATAACTGTGCTTATGATATAAATAAGATAAATCTTACAGTTCTTGCATGCGTTCTCAACTAGCAGATCTTCATTCTTCTCTCTCTTTCTCTCCCCTTCCTACACACCCAGCTGTAGGACTTGACCTTCACACACAATTGAAGATCTTACAATACCAGAGGGCTCTCTCAGCACTTCTCTCTCTCATAATACAACAATCTCTCACACAAAAATGGATCTAGATCAACAACAATATTGTACCAACCCGACCCAGGTCCTCTTGACCTTTATTTATACATTACAATACCTCATCGACAACCTTAGGCAAAAACCTAGGTTTCAAAACCCTAGATACCAAAACTCTAGGTGTCTAAAACCCTAGATCAACTTGACCCACTTTTTCCGGGCTTTGCCAGCCTGTTTTTCCTTCCTCATCGCGCAGTGCTCCAGAGCATCCAATGATGGATTTCTCTTATTGCTGAGTTGTCCATGGTCCTTCTTCCTTGTTAATCTGTCATCCCTAATATCCTCATCCAACAACTTGCTTTTCCGTACTCCGCTCCAGCTTTTCTGCTCTTTTTCTTACTTCGAGTCAGTGACAGTTACAATGTCTCCCACACAGTTTGCATTTGACCTTTTCTTCCTCTATCTTCTCTTCCTTCCATAACCAAGGGCCAACAACAACATGGACTACCAGGTTTTTCTTCTACGCGATGTTGTATTCTTGTGGTGCAGTACATGTGCTCAAGTATTGAATAATATCTGCAAAGTATTCATCAACAATCTGGACTGAGAATAGTTGTGCATCCGAGAATTTGTCTTCTAAATTCATAGGTTCTTCTCCATTTGTGACTCTTGATAGGTGGTCAGGTCATGCATTCAATTTTCTTGGCTTGACTATTACTTCAAAGTCAAATTCTTGAAATATAACCATCGACAGATTCTCCCCCCCAACACTGGCTTGTTGACTAGGTATTTCAGGGTTGAGTGATCTGTGAACATCTTAAACTGTTTTCCCAATAAGTAGTGTCTAACCTTCTGCAGTGCGTAGACCATGGCTAGGCCTTCTCTCTCAATGGTGTTGTAGTTTTTTTTTTTATTCTGATAGTTTTTTGCTTGGAAAGGCTATGGGGTGATCCAAATCCCCCTCTCCTGGCTGCACCAAGATAGCTCCAAGTGCTATGGCTGATGCATCTACATGGACATGCAATGTCTTCTCCCAGTTTGGAAATACTAATATTGGCACGATGACCATCTTTTCCTTCAGGGTATCCAGACCATGTTGACACTCGTCGTTCCACTGAAACTTTATATCTTTTCTTAATAGTTTTTCCATTGGCGTGGTAATTTGTGTGTATGCTTTGATGAAATTTCTATAATATCTTGTGTGTCCCAATGCCGCTCTTAACTGACATACTGTTTTAGGTTGTGGAAAGTTAACAATTACTGCAATATTTGTAGGATCTACTAGTAAACCTTGTTTGCATACTATATGACCCAATAGTATCCCAAACGGTGTTTCGAATATGCATTTTTTTATGTTTAATGATATCTAGCACTGCCTGCATCTTTCGAGCATCAACCGTAAGACTTCGACATGGTCTTTCAACAAACTGTAGACTGTCCAATCATCCAGGTATACCTCTAGAAACTGGTGGATGAATTCCTTAAACGCGGTGATGACTACTCTGGAGAATATTGTTGGTGCATTCTTCAGTACAAACAACATGACTGTGTACTGGTAGGATCCCCATTCTGTCGCAAATGTGGTCTTGTATCTATCTTCATGGGCTATCTTGATCTGATGGTAACCTGAGAATCCATCAGTGAATGTGTAAGCTTCATGTCCTCCTATGTTCTCTAACACTTCATCCGTGAAAGGTGTAGGGAATGGGTCATGTAGGCATGCATCGTTCAACTTCCTCAGGTCGACACATATCCTTATCCCTCCTTGTTTTTTTTCCTGAACTACCATCGAGCTTATCCATTCTGATTCTTTGACCAGTTCTATGATTTCGGCTTCAAGCATTTTGTCGATCTTAGTTTTGACTTTCTACTTATATACTGGGTTCAATCTGTATGGTTGTTGTATGATCGGTCTTGCTTCAGGTCTAAGTGGTATCTTCATTTCTCCTAGCTCTCCGACTATACCCTTCATCTCTGTAAATGTTGTAGGAAATAGGTCGCTGTACTCACACAATAACTCTCGTATACTTTCCACTGTTTTCTCATTCCAATAGTCTCCAATGCTGGCCATTTTGGGATGCTCAACTGTCCCAATATTGACTTTCTGTACTTTGATCGGTGCAGAAATGACTTCTAATTATATGGGTGGACCTTCCACTTCTCTTTCTCCTTCTTCTTCTTCAATATGAATATCGCGCAGATCGTCTTCATCTGGTGCTTCCTCCTACACATGGTAACATGACAACAGTTCTTTGATTGTCTGTTTGTTCCGCTATTGTTCTTCTGTGATAAGTTCTACTTCTGGTTCTTTTATGAACATCACTCCTCTTATCTGTTTAAGAGAGACATCTATGTTGGGGTTCTCATGCTCGAACGAGAAAGTGACTGTAAAATTCGGTTGCAATGTCATCCAGGTCGCAATTCCTTTGCACAATTCTTGGTCTGTATACCAGTTCGCTGGTATGCCCTCCAGGGTGTGTATAAAATGATGAGGCCATTCCTTTGGGGGTCTCATTTTCCACAACATTTTGCACTCCTCCAAGTGTTCCGCTGGTGCCCCTTGTCCATCATACTTCTGTTTCTTCTTGTTGTCTTTTTGTTCTATGTCGAACCTTATGCGTAGTAACCACTTACATTGGTACCAATCTGTGATCGTCTCTTTGTGTGTGCCCCACCATCTTGTAGGTGTGGCCTTGAGTGCTATATCAAGTGATAACATTCTCTAATTCTCTAAAACTTCGTCTTCATACTATGCCAAGAATACTTCCAGATCGTTTATTCATGCACATCTTCTCATGGAAACTTTGTGTAATCATTGTTGCCAGTTCTCTAAACCGATGTTTGATTATGTTGCACATGAAGTAATGCTTCGCCAACTGAGTATCCCATCTGTAGTCAGGTTTACATAATCCTCATCATGCGCAGTTGTTCTATACAATTGGATTATTTCCTCTAAGTCTAAGCAAGTAGGTTCTACAAATCTCTCCCCTTCTGATGAATGTAATGGCGCGATGACCCTGTATTCCCTTAAATCAAATGTAATTTTCCTTGTTTTTAAGTTGATTATGGCTTGGTTATCAAACGCCCAATCCAAACCAAGTAACGCTGGATATGGTGTTGTACCATCCACTATTTCAATGACTTCAAAATCGGCTTTAGTGCACACTCCATCCAGGTCTACTGTCACTCCTTTTAGTCTACCAATTGGTAGGACTCTGTGTTGGTTTGCTAGTTTCATTTGAACATGTGAATATCCTAATGTGGGCTCTCCCATGCATTGCCATGTATTTTTTGGTAATACATTAACTTCAGATCCTAAATCTAGTATGATATCTCCCATGTTGAAATCTCCGATGTTGGCATTCAGTTTGAACTCACTACTTGTTCTTCTCCTTGTATGTAGGTGATTGACTGCCCTTTGTTCTAGTTTGCCTTCGGTCTCTATGCTACATTTTTCTAATATGTTTTTCAATATTTTGACAGATAATGGATCATTCAATACTTTTACACATGATCGCAAAAAGCCTTTGATTTTACTTACTTGTCCTATGGGTTGCATTTCGTTGGTATGATCCAATACTGGAGGCATCTCATACTCCGGTGCTTCCTTGCTTTGTTGTGCGGTTGAAGTGGATGCCCTGTCTTCCTTCTAAAATTATTTTCTTACTTTCTTAAATATCTCCTTCTCCTTCTGCGCATCGAACTGCTTCCTTGGTTCGACGTTCTTCTTCACCCACTGATTTTGTACTGGCTCTTGTCGGACTGCGTCGTTTCCTATTTTAGCTCCTCCACGAGTAATGATGTTGATGTTCCGTCCTTCATCCCTCGCTTCAGATGAAATCCATTGAACATTCTAGTTGTTCTGATTCCTTTTTTCTTGAATATTTACTAGTAGTGTCAAACATTCCTCTGTATCATGGTCTGATGCGCTATAGTAAATGCACATTGCTAGTGGAAGTGGACATTCCCTTGCATAATGTCCCGATTGTTGGCAATTGTGACATACCACTGGTCCTCTACCTCATCCGAAACCTCCTCTAGCTCATCCTCCACCTCTGTAGCCTGCTCGATCTCCTCTCGATGCATTATACTAAGGCGCCTAATTGTACTGCGCGGTATTGTACTAAGGCTGTGTTGTGTTGTACTATGGATGCGCATTATTATATGGTTTTTGCATAGTATTATACTGCTGCTGTGCAATGTTGTATGGAGCTGGAACTTGATTAAACTATGGTGTGGCTTGCCTAGTCATCATTTATGCCTGCACTCTATATGCATATGATGTTATGTCTCTCATCAACTCCATGGTTCTACAATCTTTGTTGTCGTGGCCCACTGACTTGCAAAAATTGCAAATATGAACTCTTCAGGACTGTCTGGTATTTCTGCATCATCATGCACTGATATGGATCATGACCTAGTTTCTTGTAGATTTCACACCATAGTCCTCCCGTTGGTAATGGATTTGGAATTCCTGCTGCCATATACTGCGCGAATGTTGGACATTCGTTCTTGTGGTTTCATTTCATCCTGCATGTAGTACACCAAACAACTTCTCGTTTGTCCTTGCTCTTATTTTGGTTTAGCTGAAACATTAAGTTCTTCAAATCCTCCTTCAGTTCTTCGATAGTAGGGTCTATCTGCTGATATTGGTTTTCTTCCAGCTGCAGGGATGCCTGCAGAGCCTCTGCCCGTGTCTGAAACTTCTATTGTCACAATGGGTATTTTAAGTGCGGTAATAGTGAATTGACAAATAAGTGCCTATGCTGCATATCAGTCATGAGATACTTCAACTTTCCTTTTAAACACTTGAATTGCTGGTCAATTTCCCAAACATATTCTCCCGGTTTCTATCGGATTTCTATCATCTCATTCATGTATTGATCCTCTGAGCTCGGCTTCTGGAACTCATTTATCAATAACTTCTTAATGTCTGTCAGTGTCCTTGTCATCCCAGGTGCACTGTTTGCGTCTAGACTCATGTACCAGTCTAGTGCACATTCTCTTAGCATAATAGCTAACTGCGCAAGTTTGATATCTTCATCAGTGATCTGTTTTGCTTACCAGATATTTGCACAAATGAACAAGTGTTTCTCAGGGTCTTCTGTTGCTTCTCCTTGAAATTCTGGTAACCTGATTGTGGGATCATGTCCTGCCATTCTGAACACTAAACTACTACCTCCGCGCGGTGTAGATACCTGACTAGTGCTGCCTGAACTGGCTCCTCCAGTTGTTGTTCCTTGTGTAGATGTACTTCCTGTTGTCTAAATGCTTCTGAACTTCAGTTGTCTAAATGATGGTGTTCTCTTTGGTGTAGTAGTCACACATGGGTTTATGGGTTCCACACTGACATTAATATGGATAGGATTGCTGCCTTCTTTTCCCTTTCTTGGACATCTTATCTTCCTCTCATATGTTGCATGCAGGATTTCCTCAATATGCTCCACAGCCTGGAGATCCTCTACCTCTTCCTCATCGCTCGCCAAACCTTCCCTCGCGGCTACAACTCTCTTCTTGGTATTCACCTTGTATTGGTAGGGTACTCCGTTACACGTATTTCCAGTTGCCACCATGATCCGCTTGATCTGGTAGTCATCCATCATAATCGGGTCCAAGGGTTCCTCCTTCTTTTCCTTATCCTTTCCTCCTTCCATTTCTCTTTTTTCTATCAGTGTTTCCCCCCTTCCCCCATGCACGCAGGGAAGTTTAGCTTTCTGACTCCATTGTCATTACACCTTTGTTGTATAGCAGTATCTTGATAGAATTATACAACAATGTAATGTACCTTCCTCGATGTCTGCGTAGAAACTCTTGCTACGCTGCGCTGTACGACTTCACTGTGTCAACTGCAAACTCTGTTATAAAGCCTGCCACAATACTGTCAAGCCAAAAATCTACTGCACAGGTGAATTTGTTGTTTACTTGCTGTAACTGCTCAATATGTACTGGAGTCCAATCTAACTGTTGGATCCGGTTCGTCGCGTGGTTATCCTTCAACCTTAGTATCCACTCCTGCAATAAATGTGGAAAATCACAGAAACAAACTTTGTGTAAATCAGTAAACATGTATTTCTCAAGATATTTGCAAGGTGTTATTCTAGGGTTTCTGTTATCTTTCTGTGAAAACTGCAACTCTTTTGTCCTTAGCCAGATTTTGATCTCTGCTTTTGTGGGATTCCACGGTCTCAACATCCCCTTCTAGTGGCTCATTTCTTTCTTCTTTTCTTTACTTTTCTCTTTCTCAACCTATCTCATCTACTCAATCCTCTCTTGTTCCTACCAATGGAAACATAACCATTTGTTGGTTACTATTCTATTCTGTCTGAGTTCATACTGAGTGACCCAGGTTTCATGTCTGTTCGGGTTTCCAACAAAGCCTCTAACACTATCGGCCCTCTTGGTAAACTAGAAGGCAACACAACACACAGAATGCGTTGCGCAGTCTCACCCGAGATAACTTTAATGGGTGGTTGTAATACTCATGTGTTTACAACCTAGGATTGAGTGAGAGATATGAGAACTGTATATTGAACCACTATTATAGCATTTAGACACCATGTACTGTCATTCATGATTATGCAGGAAATATAACAACTCATTCATTTAGTATATAAATATTTACTTAAAATAAATAAATATGCACATGCATTCAATCTTATAACACAGGTGTTACTGTGGTTCACCCCCTCCTGGGCTATGTCCACAAATATTTGGCTCTCAACTCTTTTATTATAGTCATTCTGGCACTACAATGCCATGCACTTACAACTCTTCCCAATTGGGTAAGATCTATATGAGGCGGACTAGATCACACCAGGCTCCTCAGCCTGCGATCTAACCCTCAAGATCTTGCCTCCTTCGTCGTCTCTAGCTCAACAACTTACCCAAAATAGGTCATACATCAATACATTACATATCATAACACTCATAGATAACTAGCTAAACTCGATAATACTACGGACAACCCCCCTATGATACCTCAGTATCTATATTTATATGTTTCTGGCTCTTCAACCATTACAATATGCTGCAAAAAATCTAACCCTAACGTCGTTAGGTCTTCCCTGCATGCGCACATGCTGCTCTTCCTTCCAGCTATCGCTTTCCTTGTGCGTGCCTTCTTTCCCAAAAATCATCTTTCTTTTCACTTTGGCCTGCTTCCAACAATTGGTGTTGACATCAATGTTGGTAGTTCCATCAATGCCAAAGGGGGAGATTGTTGCATTATGTTGTCATTGATGTCAAATGATTGATGTCAAAGAGTTGATGTCTTGTCATAGTATCATTGATGTATTGATTGATGGTCTATTTTGTCTTAGATGTAATTGATATCAAATATGTCAAGTGGTATCATAGTGATGTATTTTCATGGATTGATGTATAGACGAGATGATGTAAAGGTTGGTCATTGTTGTCTTGTCATGGTTGATAGGAATAACCAAATCGATAAACTCCAAAGTGGTCCCCTTATGGTGAAAGCCCTCACGAGAAGACGCTCTTGGATAAAGTTCTCAAAGTGATCCCCTTATGGTGAAAACCCTCACAGGAAGATGCCTTGTGAATTCCAAATGGTAAGGTAGCCCAACAGTGTGTTTAGGGAACCCAAATTTGATTAAGGAATAATGTAATGAATATCAATGAATTTGTAGGAGAAACTATTCCATATGGATAGTATATGTCATGTCGTTTTCGATGATATATGGAACGTCACATAACTCCTCACAGTTAGAGAGTTATGGCCATGTGAAGTTGGAGAACCCTCATGATTTATCTAGAAGCCTCTAGAAGGTCAAATAAGTCAAATTATTCTAGAAGCTCCTAGAAGAAGTTGACCAGTCAAAGTGGTTAGTCATGGGTTAAGTGGTTGCAACAAGAAAACAATTAAAAATAAATTAATTGCAACTAGAATTGGAGAGTTTACTATTTGTGGATAAAGTGGTTAAGTGTACAAAGTGGTTAAGTGGACAAAGTGGCTAAGTGGACAAAGTTGGTTAAGTGGACAAAGCGGTTAAGTGAATACTTCTAGAGGAAGCTACTTGGAGATTATAAATAAGAGAGAAAGGGTCTCCCATTAGTATCCATTGAGCATATTGAATATGTACAAGTGAATGAGGTAACCAAAGGAGATCTAGGGAGAATTTCAAAGGGAAGGTGAAGTAAATAAGGCCGAAATTCAAGGGAGGATAAAGTTTTTTTTTGATGCTCTCTAAGGTATGTTATTTACAGGTCATCTCACCATTTTCACAATAACTATTTTTCTATAACTATTCAGACCACGAAATATGGAGGCTATTGAGAAAACATATCCAAGTAACTATGATACAAATTTCAGCTTTTGAGTCATTGTAGTTTGGGAGTTACACTTCGTGGAAAATAGGGTTTGTGGCTAGTCCTGAAACTAGTCTAAAACAGGTGTTTTGGGTAAAAACGTCATAAATTCTTCATAACATATCAAAATTTAGTAAGAACAAATTTATTGGTTACAGTAAAGTCTGTATTATGTTGTGTACTATTTTCATATCCATACAAAAAATATTCCGTGCGAGGCATGCTCTACAAGTTCTCTCTCTAGAATAAGCCAAAATTCAACAAGGTATGCCATTTTTTCTATAACTCCTTTTCTGGGAGGTTCCAAATAGTGAAACCTAGAGGAATTGCATACAAGACACTGAGAAACATTTTGTACCATTTTCAGATTTTAATTCATTACAGGTACAGAGTTATGATTGTTGCAAGTTAGGGTTGTTGACTAATCCAAAATTAGTCATGTGAGACTAAAGTAAAGTTTGATGAAAATGCTAGTCTCTTGTTGTTAAAGTTAAGGAAGGTTTGTAGGTCTGTGATCATATACACCAGGTATTTTATAGAGTTATAGATCAGATTTGGATGATAAGATTGATGAGACAAGTTGAGGTGACAGGTTGTTGTGACAAGTTTTGCATAGTTGATGCACTTGTGTTGGTATAGACTATTGGTATAGTTTGACAGATTGCTTTATGTCTATAAGATGGGTCTTGTACTTGAGGGTTGGATTCCTCACATATTGGTTGGTGCTGAGATACAGAGCCTGAGTGTTGCATTGAGAGTTGGTGCTCTCTTGGAGTTGGTGCTCTATTTTAGTTGGTGCTGATAAAACCCAAGGATTGTAGTATGTAATACAAAATAAACTTATACAGATATCTGGTGTTCCTTGTGTTCTTTATTGTGATGGTGCATAGCTATTTATTGTTAATGTATGTAATTGAGATATATTTACATGCAAACAACTAAGTATGAATGTAAGTAATAAGTAATGATGTTGTGAATGGTGATTGCTAACTAAAGTTTTGTGAGAAGTGTAAAAATATCTCTCAGACTGATTCACCTCCCCCTCTCAGTGAAATATGTGTGTCCAACAGAAGTACTAGGTGGAGTTCTTATCCAGGAAGGGAAAGTGATCAGTTATGAATCATGAAAGCTAAATGAGCATGAGAAAAGGTATGTTACCAATGATCTAGAGCTCACAACAATTGTGCACACATTGAAGACATGGAGGCATTACTTGCTCAGAAGGAGGTTTGTCTTGATGACAAACCATTGTGCTTTAAAGTATTTGTTTGACCAACCAAGGATGAACACTAGACATACCAGATGGATAGTGTTGATTAGCGAGTTTGTTTTCGATATCAGACACATCAAAAGAAAGGAGAACATAGTGGCATATACACTCAGTTGGAGCACCTATTCTTAGAGCCTATAATGTGTTCCATGTGTCTTTACTAAATAATTATGTTCATTATTCTAATTATGTTATTGATTGGAATGTAATACAGGTGGAACTAGAGGGATAATTCCATCCTGAACCTCAATGCATCCTGGACAGGAAAGAAACATTGCTCTAGAATCCATAAATGAACAAATACGAAAATGCCCGCCTTCTGTAAATGCGCATATACATAAGAACTTCTGTAAATGCATGCACATATACAGAAGTCGACTTTTGTATACGCACATTTACAGAATCCTCCTTCATATGCATATATGGAAGCCATTTTTTGTATATGCACACTTTTGTATACGTGTATATACGAAATCCATCTTTCATAAATGTGTGCTTCCATATCTGCACACATATGAAAGATAGCTTCCATATATGTGCACTTCCTAAAATTCACATTTTCATAAACTAGCTTCCGACTTCCTTATATGCACATACATGGAACTATCCCACTCCAGATTAGAGATTTTTGAAGAAATTACTAACAAAGAATTGTTTTTGGCCTTTGTAATCTCCTCATGTGGATTGGAAAACTAGATGAAATTCTCTATTATCTCGACCTCCTTTAATTTCCTTAACCTTAAAACCAACAATATCATAAACCAAAGAGAAATTTAGAAAAAGGAGAAAGAACCAAAGAATGGGATTCTCAGGCTAGAGTTTAGAGAAGATAGGAGGTGGCGCAAGAAACCCCAATCCAACCAGAGTTACCACATCCATAATGCTCCTAAAATTTTCAATTGGAAACTTCTTATCACTCCAAAATTCCCAAAAACCTTGGACCTGAAACTCTCTTCTAGAATTATTGAAGAGAAAATACCAATGATTCAGATCTTGGCTAATCATTTCTCTACATTTGAATGAGAAGGAGTTTCCCATCATTGGAAGGGAGCAATTTCCTTTGAAATATGAGATAACAGAGGGGAGAATATTGGATTTAAAGGAAAAATCCTATAAGAGAATATTACTGTGAACTAGAAAAATATCAAGCCTAGTAACAATATGACATGGGCTAGATCTGGGAAATATACATGGTCAAATAAAATATCTAGCCCTGGTCAAATAAAATATCTATCCTTGGGCATGTGAGCATAGTAGTATCACTATCAAAGAAATATATGTACCTACAAATAATGCTAGGGGTTTTCCTGAAGTAGGGGTGAAGGAGACATTAGATATTTGGGATGGAATGAAAACAAGTGAAGGATGGAAGAGAGATGAGAGAAAGAGACAATTCGGTGACGATATAATGAAGACGGGAAGAGGTTATAAACTGGAGAATATCTAGTGAAGAGGGTCATTAGGTGGCTGAATGAAAAAGGGAGGAGGCATCGAGGAAATATTGGTATCTAACCACTCATCATACTTAAAATGCACTAGAGAGGGACTGACATCTATGTCTTGCAAGGTCATGTATACATAACCAATGAAATAGGGTAGAGTCTTAATAGAATTAGGAGGTACATCACCCCGATATTGAGTCGGGGGAAGCAATCCAAATGTTACTGATTTAGACTTAGGTTCAGGTTGAGGAGGTATAGTGTCTAGTTGGGATGGAACAATTTGTCTTAGAGAGGTGCCATGGTGATATTTAGAAATTTGGATTGAGGTGGTGGATCATGAGCCTTTTCATGAACATGAAGAACCTTTTTATTTATTAAGGACATGACATTAAGTTGTAGTGAAAGAGTATTATGTTATGATACTTGCATCACTTGTGTAAGCTAGGGGAAGGATAATCATCTAAATTAATGTGATATGTTGCATAAGAATTTGTCTAATGGGATCTGGACTCATGTATCTTACGTCGTTTTAATGGAGGAATATAAGGATGAACATGAGGAGAGGCTTAAGTTGGCTTGGCATGGGTTACCTATTGAATATAGTTTTCATTCCTTAAAGAGTCTCTACATTTTGCAAAATCTCTAAGGATTAATTCTTTCAATTGTCAAATGTGAGGCATGATATTTTCACATTGCCTAAATGGGGTGATAGGTTGGATGCTTACTTATCTAGGGGGGGAAGGAAGATTCATATGATAATCTTAGCTTGGACCAACATTTTGTGTCATGTTAGGAAGTAGTGGTGAAAATCCCCCATGGTTAACTTTGTTCATGTAAAAAAGGGAAGGAATGTTCCCTATGTTCTAATGTTGGGTAGGAATGGTTCTATGAGTACTTGGATAACCACTAGGGAGCATATTTAGAATGTTCATCGAAGTAAGATGAGGTAGGTTTGACATGTTTTGTGGATAGAGTTGGTTAGCACCAAGAAGCACGCATTTATGGAAATGAGAGGTAGAAGATGAGGGAGAGGAATCAATAGGCTAAATTAAAAGAGAAGAGAGAGGAGAGGGCCTTCACTTCAAGGAGGGAAGGGTTGAAGGAAACTCCCTTGGGAAGTCACCAAAATGATGTAAATGAGCAATTATACCAGTCAAGACAAAGAAGAAAGGATAAAAGGAGGAAGCCCCATGCTTGAAAAAGGGTAGGGTTGATGAGAACTCTCTAGTGGAGTCACCAAAATGCAATGTTATAGTTAGAGTGAGGCTACTAGAAGGAGGAAGGAGGGAGTGAAGTTGCCACTTATTTTTTGGGTGAAATTGAGGAATTCTAGGAGGGAAAGAGAGAAAGAAAGTTCACTACATTAATTAGGGTTTAGGGTTGATTATTTTATCTAAGGATGTATATGAATTAAGGTAATTTAATTATCATTCAAAAACAAATAGGAAATACCAACAAATTAGCAAAGGACAATGAATTGAATAGGTTTTATTGACTCCCTTGGTGAGCTAATTAACCTAATTATTGAATATCAAAGAGAGGAGAAAATGAAGGAATAGCCCCAATTTTTTTTTTGTAGGTATTGAAGCTACTTGGGTCAAAGATGAGGCATGTGATAGACCTCCAAGAGAGAAATAATCCACATGAACACACCTACACATGTTTATACACCTTCCTAAAAAACAAACTTGTTCCTAATCTTGAAAATAATGCAATAAAGCACACTAGATCTACCATGCAAAGCAATAAAATAATGACATGTTTGATGGTGACCCAATGTGACCTTAGAAATTTGATGCATTCCTTAACATAGATCTATTGGAGCCTCCCATGGGATGGAAGTGATGAATCACCCAAGGTGTATAAGGGGAAAATATCGATGGAGATGCCCTAGGATAAGACAATGAATCTTCAAGGAAGAAACCAAACCTAAAGCAAGAGATACCTATAGAGGTGTTGGATATGAGAGGTTCAAGTGGTCCAATATTGTGGAGGATGAGTGGAGGAGCTAGATTAACATTTTATGGTAATCCAAAAGTGTTCCTGCAAGATAACAAGAGAATAATGCCAAAATTGAAGAGACATCTAAGAGACCTTAAAAATATGAGAGGAGTTGTATAAATAAATTAGGGAACAACATCAAGGTATACATGCATGCTATCTTAGCCATTGGTAAAAGTATTTTGTCTATTGGAAGTGCACTATAGTTGGTTTTGAATCATAGGTTCAATCCCAAATAATGTTGGAATTTTCTTCTAAAAGTACACCATATTCCACAAGTTGTGTCTTATAGACATAGTA
>SNQJ01S0177778.1:0-19765 GCA_010110895.2 Picea sitchensis
TATTGACTTGTTTTAATCTTGAAATTGGGAGTGACAAAGTACTATCAAACTTGCAAAGTATTTATATCATTTTTTGTCATCATAGCGTGCAATTTCTGGACATATTTGTTGTTGTTATACATTTCATCTTGTAGTGTTTCAGTAGCATATTTCTATCTTGAAGTCATTGATTTGAAACATTGATATCATTGTTTACCCCTAACTGTTTCTATTTCATTGGTAAAGGGCATGTACCACTCATTTCCTTTTCCTTTGCCAAGTGATTTATTTCCTTGAGTGACCTAGAGAGAGGGGTGGGTTTTATCTGGTCTTTTTACCCTTCATTAGCCAACTAGGTCTTGGGACATCTCCCTTGGAGTGAGTTTCTTCTCCTCCTAAATAGAAAGAGGTATCCTATTGGGGTGACAATGATAGGACTACCTTTGTGTTACATCAATCTAGGCCTACTTTCCTTTAGGATTTGGGAAAATATAGATTGTGCGATAACATGGACCTTTCAAAAACTCTTGCTATGAAGGAGTGTATGATTTTTCAGTATCGATTGCAAACTCGATAATAAATCTAGCCAAAAATCGATTGCGCGCGTGAACTTGTTGGTTTTTTTTTTGTTTTTTTAGACATAAACGACTATGTTTTTGAAATTAATGGCCGGAAAAGAAGTTGTCGGGTACTTTAAAAGAGTGGTGCTTCATCTCATCTAACCATATATTAAACATAGAATGGTAGGTAGGCAGAGTAACAAAATTTTGGGATGATGGTTCCCCGGTTAGCAACAGACTGTTGCGCAAGATAACAACAGAAATTAACATATTAACAACTATATAATCACCGGAGAGGAGGAGGATGTTCAACTTCTTAATCATCATCAGTCTTGGGGAGAACCTAAGAATGGGCCAACCTTTTAAGTTTGAATTCCAATGTGCACAGTCGGTTGCCAAACTCACCATTTGTATTTTCTTGATCTTTGAATTGCGCCTCAGTTGCATCAGTAAACTCATCCCCTGCTTCTTTTGCCTGTATGAACTCCTCTCGTAGATCTGAGAGATCTTTGACGAGCTTGTCCCATTTTTCTTCTTGCTCTTTTACCCTCTTAATTATCTTTTCCATTGCAGCCTGCAACTCAATCAATCATTCCTCCAAAGACAAAGGCGTACTTGAGCTTGCTGCCATGGAGACTATCCTTGAGATTAGAAAAATATCACTTAGTCTCATAGCAAAGTTCAATTTGTCGAAGTAGGAGTTTCTCATTCGATGCCTCTTGCTTCCCGGAGAGGTGATTTTATCCTCAATGAGGTCACGGGAATCCTGCTTGATTTGTCTTGGGATAACATTGCTTCTATTGATGATGTGCTCGAGACCTAAATCGATAAGATATCGCATATGCACTGAGAAATGGCAGTTGGTCTGACAAGTTGGGTGATAATGCAAAGAATTTGATTCCTTTGTCAAAAGGAGGATATCAGGATCATGTGGATTTCTTTGGACCAACCAGTCAAAAACACCACGCCAATTAGGGAATATGACAAAGAGAAACAGTCCCATATAAAGATAAGTGACTCCTGCACAGGAGTGTACCCTTATTGGCTTCATGATCGGCCATGGTATTCAGGTCCCTTAAAACATGGAAGAAACATATCTTTTGGAAATTGGAAACCAGAAGTTGAATTTTCTTGAGCAAGGGAGCTAGAAGAACCTGGGACGAAATCTTTTTAGAGATCATTGCTTGGATTATTATTCTTGAGTATCCAAATACCGCCAACGAGTTGATGTTTTCCCTTAAGGCTTGCTTCAGACCCTGCCATAGAGCAGGTGCCTCTGCTCTGTTGTTGGATTCCTGGCCTAATCCCCAAGCATAACTCAGAGTGATAACTCCAGAAGGATTCAAGAGCACCCCCCCTCCACTGACCATTCATGGGTTCCCTTTGGAAGCTCCGTCCAAGAAAAGGTTGTGATCCTCCAGATTCGATCTCCACTTGATGAACTCTTGCTCATCCAACCGAATTTTCCAAGTAGCAGTTCGAGGAGTGGTGGGTGTTGGTCTAAGATGGTGATTTGGTAATAGAGCAGTCAGCCAATGGTTTTATTTATCTTCAAGAGCACTAGCATTTTTGAGGTTGGATTTAGTTTCCAGAGCTTCTCCCATCATGGCTCTGGCTTTTATCTCTACCCTGGAAGAAGTGCAACTTTCATCTCTGAAGATTTTTCTATTTCTTTCTAGCCAAAGTTTCCAGCAGGTGAATTTTGGGATCCACATCAACATGTCTTCAATAACTCTTTTTTATTTAGACTGAAAGGAGAAGTAGCAACCCAATTTTTTTAGCATGTCCTGAAGATTATCTGGTAGGCCAATTCTGTCCAGGCTCAATTTCAGAACTTCGTTCCAAGTTTCTTTTGCGAAAGGTTAGTGCAAGAACAAATGGTCAGCATTTTCCTCTTCCAACAGGCATAGAGGGAATCTAGAAGGCCCTTCCCATCCCCTCCGCCTTAAGTTGTCACAGGTTAGGACACTTCTATGTGCTAGAGTCCAGGTGAAGAAATAAACCTTTGGTATGGAAGTGAAGGACCACAAATATTTCCAGAGGGATGGGTCTGGAGGAGCATATGGGATCAATTGGAGAGCATGATACCCTTCTGCAGAGGAATACCTACTCGAGGTGGAGCCCCAACCTGTTTTACCTTTTGCTAAGGCCTTTATTGGAGACTTCCCTTGAAGCAGATCGATGAGCTTACATCATTTTTCTTCCAAGTTTTCAGGATAGCCTCCCAGATCCCATGAATCCCAACTTCTGTCCACATCGGACCCCCAACAGGAAATGTCCCACAGAGTGAGAATATTTATGCTCTGCAGCGACTCTTTAATGTTCTCCAGCTCCCCATTTTGGTACAGAGGTGGGTCTCCAAGGATCTGGTCTTCCCATGTTTTTATAGACTTTCCATTGCTTGGGATCCAGTACAACTTATCCTTGAAACATTCCAGAGCTCTTAGACACGGCATGAAAATTGGGGATCCTTTTGGGAATCTCAATGGAAGATCTAAGCATATTTTGCGTTGCCCTTGGAAATATTTCTTCCATAGAACTCTCTTGCTCCATGAGGGTTTACCTGAAACTATATTCCCCTGAAACTATATTCCACAGCAATTTGGCACCCAGAGCTAAGTTTTGATTGGTAGTGTCCCGAATTTGAAGGCCTCCTTCCGGCAATGGCTTTTTGACTTTTTCCCAGCTCACTAAGTGGAGTTTTCTCTCATTTTGTTTCCCCCCTTCCCACAGAAACCTTCTCAACATCCCATCCATCTTTCTTATGAAGGTTTTAGGGGCCAAAAAGATTGAAGATTTATAGATAGGGGTACTAATTAGCACGGATTTCAACAGAACCGACTTCCCAGCTGTGTTTAACTAGTTGGCTCCCCAAGCCTGAATTATGATTTTCAACTTATCAAGCAGTGGAATCCATTGAGAAACTTTAGGGTTATTTTTGAAAACAGTGATTCCAAGGTATTTGAAGGACTCCCAGGCCACTGACCCTTCTATGTCTAGAATTCTGGCAATTTCATTCAGCTCCCTGGTGGAGCAGTTCCATCCATATATCATACTTTTTTGGAAATTTATCTTGTTGCATGAAACCTATATATAAATGTCTAACTCATGCTTGAAACTTATTGTCGTGTTCACTCTTGCTCCCCCCAGAAGCAAGGTATCATCAGCAAACTATGCATGGTTAATATCTTCAACGTTATGAACCATCCTAAGTCCTGAGAGAGATTGGATATGTCGACAATGGCCCAACTGGAAGCTGAGAATCGAGGCTTGGATGGAATAAAGAAGAGGCGACAGGGGGAAGCCTTGTCTAAGGCCTCTTGAGGCCTGGAAGAATTAAGTGGGATGGCCATTTACCAACGGGGCTATCCAAGGGGAGGCGATGCATGCTTCCACCCAGCTAGTGAATTTTGGTGAGAAGCCAAGTTTCTCCATAACTGTGAACAAAAACGTGTCTCGCACTCTGTCAAAGGCATTGGTGAGATCTATCTTGATGGCCATGCATTTTTCATTCCTCTGTAAGATTGAGTGAATGGATTCTTTCACAAACATGAGATTATCCAAAATCTAGCACCCTTTTATAAAACCTCCTTGATTCAAAGGTATGATGGTTGGGAGAATTTTTTTAAGCCTCATTGCTATAACTTTGGTGATTATTTTGTAGCCAATATTGCATAAGGAGAGAGGTCAAAATCTATTGAAGGTTAGAGAACCTTTCTCTTTTGGAATGAGGGCTAAGAAGGACAAATTGGTGATGCCAACGATCTTGATATAGTTCTGCAATTTCCTAACCATTTTCAACAAGTCTTGTTTTATGGTAGGCCAACAGGCTTTGAAGAACCTCATTGTGAAGCCATCAGGTCTGGGAGCCTTGTCTGCTTCCATTTGATCCATGGATTTTTTAATCTCTTGCAGGCTGATCAGGGTTGTTAAGTTGATATTCTCCCCTTCATGGACAATCTTGGGAACAAGGTCTAGGGGGTGGGAGTTGGTATCGATAGGAAGATCATCTGGGGCGAAGTACAAATCCTTGAAGAAGGAGTGAGATGCTTTCTTGATCCCATAAAATTATTTAATCAATTGATCTTGAAACTGAATTTCCTTGGCTGACTTGAATTGATTCTAAGCTTCGTCTTGCTTGTGGAAATAGCTCGTATTTTTGTCACCATCTTGCAACCAAAGAATTCTATACTTTTGCCTCTAGTATTCCTCCTCCAGTCTGCAGGATCTATGAAGCTCTTTTTGAAGGTCCTATTCTCTGGATAACAAGGATTGGGTGACAATGGAGTCCTCCAAATCCATTTGGTGAGTCTCAAGGCCTTCTTGCACCTCTCTCCTTCTAGAAGTAGGGAATTTGAGGGACTTGGCCTAGCTTTTCAGATCTGATTTGAGGCCTCTTAGTTTCTCTTCCCAGACGAAGAAAGGGGATCCTTGGATTTGTCTACTATAGGATTGAGAGACTATATCCTGGAAACCTTCTTGTTGAATCCAAAGGGGGTTGAATCTGAAAGGAATTGGGCCAAGGTTTTTTTCAACTGAGAGCTCCAAAAGGATAGGTTTGTGATCAGAAACATAGTTTGGAAGGATTTTTGAGGCGGCGGAGAGGCCAAGGGTGAGGAAGGTGGATTGAATAAGGAATCTATCCAGCCTAGCGGCTATATGTCCAGGACCTATCTGATTGTTTGACCATGTGTATTTCCCCCCTGGTGGGCTTGATATCCTCTATATCCCAGTCTAGCATGATATCCTCCACCCATTCTCTTGCAGGATGTCTGACAAGGTACCCACCTTTCTTTTCATCAGCAGCGAGAGTTAGGTTAAGGTCTCCTACAATGATTACATTCTATGGATTGTGCATGCTAAGGAAAGACTTTAAGGTGTCCCAACATGATCTTTTTTCTAAAAATAGTACCGAAACATACAGATTAAAAAGACTTACTTGATGGCCTGACTCTTTGTGGAGAAGTTTGGTGAAGATCCAATGCATGTTGCATTCTTCAGACGTTAGCTCATACTTGGAGGTGTCCCAGAGGGTGGCGAGTCCTCTTGATGCTCCTCAAGAACTTACTTCTTTGGCTTGACCTTTTTTCCAAAAAACTTTACTTGCTTGAAGAAGGGCCAAGTCCTCCAACTTTATCTCCTGGATGAGAAGAACTTCGAGCGTATACATTCTACCAATGTCTTTTAGGGCTTCCTATTTCAGATTGTTGTCGAGTCCTTTGCAATTCCATGAGATGTATTTCATTATTTACCTTGTTGGGGGTGTGGCTCCTTTTGGAGATGAGCCTTGCTTTTTTTTAGATCTGGTGTTTATCATTCCTTTGAGCATCTGTTGAGAGCCTTGAAGCACATCCCGGTAGGTTTTTTCCTTTCTCTCTTTTTTCTTGGATTCCCGCCCCCTTGTAGGATTTATCCGTGTAGCTTAGGAGCTGCTTGAATCGGTTCCTCCGTATTCTGATCCACCTGAGTCTGAGTCTACACTTATGTGTTCTTCCTCTACTTCTTTCTCCTTCTTGTCTTCCTCTGACGGTGGTTGATCAATGATTTTTTCAGGCTCTTTCTCTTGACTTTATTCTATCACTTGGATTTCCTCTACCCCGATGGTGATCCCAGAGGTGGATCCTTCTTTCGGAACCTCCTTAGGGTTTGGGTTTGGTTGGGGTTTATCTGGAGGCCCAGTTATTTTCTTCTCTAACGGATTCATGGCTACTTTTTCCTTCTTGACCTTATGCCATCCTTCTCCTTGTTCTTTGTCTTCTGGTTGGGCCTTTGGATAGTTTATTTGGAAGTGGCCATGTTCGTGGAAGTTACTACATTTGAACGAGAGGTGCTCGTAATCCAGTTTTTGATAATGGTGCCAGTTCCCCACCTTGAGATTTATAGCTTCAGGTAGCCAGGCTTCCAAATCCACTTCTACACAGATCTTTGCACAGGTATACTGGGCTTTATTGTCCACTTTCTGATCTTCTGAAGAGATTGAAAGTTCCAGCAGTGGATCGGTAAGTTGGGAAGTTGGACCCATACTGGTACTTCTTTTGGTACATCTACTGTTAGATCAAAATATGGCATCCATCTGTTGAGATACAGGCCTTGGGTCCCCATAAAGTAAGGACCGCTCCTAAAGATTAAATCTTTGTCTTCTTTAGAGATAAATTCGACAATGAAGAAGCCCCTTCCAATAGCATAGTAGGTCACATTGTTCTTGAGGTGGGGCCTCCAATTTATTTGGATCCAATCATCTGTTGTTTTTGCAGAGGACCAAAGTCCCATAAATTGCCCAACCAAACCTCTTTCAGCTAATGCCAGGGCAATTTTAATGGATTGTTCTTCTGGAAGGTCGATTTCGGGAATAGCTTCGAGTTTCTTGATGAATTTCAGCATTGAGGGAGCTGCCATTTTATTTCCCATCGGATTGATCAGCTGACTGAAGTCTTCATCGGTAGTGATCGGCGGGGTGGGAGAAGGCTCCCCACCCCCAGGCACACTCATGGCTTCTTGCTTGGTTGCAACCCTCTCAAGCTCTCATGAGGAACCTCAGGGGCTCACTCGTTCCAATATTTTACAACACGCATGAACTTGTTGTTGACTCTTTGTAGATGCGTAATATTTTCAGTAGTCCATTCTACTGGTCTTATCTAGTTGGTTTGGTGATTGTATTAATCTTAGTATCCACTCCTACATCAAATGTGGAAATTCATAGAAAAATGGCTCATGAAGTTCAGTAAATACATACCTCTCCAAATATTGATGCAGTGTATATTTAGGTTTTCTATTGTCTTTCTGTGCAAACTCGAGCTCTTTTGTTGTCAACCATTGTTCAATCTCTTGTTTAGTTGGGTTCCTCGGTCTGAACATCCCATACTTCATTCTCTTCATTGTTCTTCTGGGTTCCATTCGGCAACAAAACCGTTTGTTGGAGGTTATGGGATGACCCAGGTTCTACTTTAGGTTTCCAACAAAACCCTGCAAACCATCATCCCTTCTCAAGACCAAAAGGAAACATTACACAAATAGTGCACAATGCAGTCTCATCCAAGATGGCTTATGAGTGACTGGAGGACCTAGATGTCTGAAATCTTGAAAGGGAAGCTACTGTGGGGATGATAGACATTATTTCCACCTCAAGATACATCAGATCTATTATTCTAATACATCATTATATCCAGATCTACCATTGAGTAATCAGATACATTCATCAAGGTTCATTCTATAGTAAAGGCCATGTTTATTCTATTGTGGGATACATTTTACTATTGACAGATTAATTCACTCATCATAACTAAAAAATTGCAAGAAATGAGACAAACATTCCATAAAGAAACACAAATTTACCGTGGTTCAAAACACCCTAGGCTGCATTCACAGATATCCGGCTTTCCTGGCTCTTTTTTTATTCTTCATAAAGTTTATAGTGTTGTGTGCATTACATTTGAGGCTAAAAAAATTGCATTAAGCTCCACATCTTGCGACCTTATCCTCGATTACAATGCATATATTTGTTTGTCTACTCATACTTATCTGTCTATATATTAGTATTGATACTAGCTCCTCTCCTCTATCCCACAACACATATTTATCTTACAAAAAGGGGTTAATTACTCATTACAAAAATGACCAAAACCCTAACCCAGTAGCCCTCAGTGGATTAGGTTTGGCCACTTTATAACTCCTTGATCGTGGTTGGTCCAAAATCCAACCGTTTTCCTCGTTGATTCACATCTTTCGTCCTTTCTTTGACTTTCCTGGTTTCCCGGCACTTATTTTCCCTATTTTCCAATGCGCGCTCCTTATTTTGTCCATTTCCCAATTGCCTTCATTAATTACAATGCTTTTCCTCAAAATTTCCTACACCAACAATATTAGAGCCAAGGTTGCTTTGAAGGGTGGAAACCAAGAGGAAACATGTTGTCAAGTAGATAACCAACAAATGAAATCAAAGGACAAATTTTCAAAAACAATACTAGGTAGAATAGGTGTTTTTATAGGTGTACCTAGGCATCCACGAGTCACAGAGTAGACATTCGTGGACATTCACAGGTCATAGAAGGGCAGGTCACTGATATTTGTGGGTCAAGGAAGGACAAGTCACAGATAGGTCATACAAGATAGTACAGGGTAGTTCCAGTAGAGGGTTATCAGATCAGATCTTGAAGATGGTGAACACATTGAAGATTGAGGATAGGTCAGAAGGGGCAACAAAATTCCAAGCTTGGAAGTCTAGGATTTATGTTAGAGGAGAATGACCTCAAAGAGTATGTTGAGGCTATGGTTGCAGATCCTACGGATCTATAGGAATTGATAGTTCACAAGAAGAAGGAAGTGAAGGCCAAGCGGGTGTTGCTAGAATCAGTGAAGGATCACTTCATTTTGCACATTTATGAGAAGAAATATGCCAAGGAAATGTATGATTCTTTGGTGATTCTATACCAAAACAAGATTATAGGAAGGTTGCTACATTTGAAGCACCAACTTCAAGTTTTTAGGATGTCTAGTGAGGACACGGTTGTGAATTATCTTATGAATATTACACAGAACTGAGATCAGCTTGTAGAAATTGGTGAGTCAGTACAGGATGTCGAGTTGGTAATGTAGCGTTGAGAGGTCTTCCCAAGTCTTGGGAACCTTTTGTGCAGGGGATCTATGCATGAGAGATAGTTCCAAGGTTTGATAGACTATGGACTGATTGTATTCAAGAGGATATTCGGTTAGAGTCTAGGGATGGTTTGAAGAGGATCCATGATGAGAACTTTGCTCTTGTCATTTAGGCAAGGAAGTGAACGTTCAAAATATTTCCAGTGGATAGTCGATTGCTCAATATGGAAAGAAGAAGAATAACTTGAGAAAAGTCAAGTGTTTTTCATGTCACAATTTTGTACATTATGCAAGAAAATTTCTGCACAGGAATAAGGGAGGAAACAAAACACAATCAGAGGTATTTGTGTCAATAAAGGCTCAAGTGGACAAGTTTTGCAAGAAGTTTGAATAGACAAATTTCTTATTGGTTTCTCATACTTTCGTGGGAATCATATCAGCTGATGCATGATTGATAGATAGTGGAACCACATGTCATATGACTAGAGCATGAGAGGTCTTCGAGAGATTCATAAGGTCTGACTTAGAGATGCATGTGGAATTTGGTATGGGGACCAAGCATGCAGTGAAGGGATTTAGAACAGTGTCATTCTGAATGGAGTCTGGAGGCACATTGAGGGTGTAGGATGTGTTATGGGTGCCAGAACTCAAGAGGAGTGTGATCTCAATGTCAATAATTGAGAAGAAGGGATTTGATGTAGTCTTCCAAAATGGAAAGGATCTTATCATGCCCAAAGGATCTAGCTCGGAAAAATCAACTATCTTTAGAGTTAGAGAGATAAAATTGTATAGGCTAAAGGGACATCCTATGAGAGAAATTTATAGCAGCATAGTGATAGAGAATAAGGAGTTGATAGCTCTGAAGGTTGAGAAACTCAGAGGGATTCAACCTTCAGGTCCAAGTGGGAAGGAGTAGCCTTCCAAGTTAGTTAATAAGGATACATGTTATGAAATGGCCATGCAGGATTCTCGGGAGCATAAGACCTCTAGGAGAATGTTCAAAGGTAGTGATTCTTCGGAGACAGTTCAGACCATCATGTTAGGGACAGATTTTGTGTTAGAGCGAGCAACCAATCAGTTGTATTAGAGAGAAGGCATGGTAGCGGATATGGTAGAAAAGATAAAGAAAAATCCAAGTGGGAGAAGTACCTTCCTCGCTAAGAGGTAGTGTTTATGTTTTGGTAGGATCGAACATGTACTTCCACATAGGCATGTGTTTTGCATGTGGAAGTTGTCTAAAATATTCTAGTCATGAATTTTCTTTAGTTAGAAGGAATTAATTAAAGTAAAATTGTAATTATTAGTGAATTGAGTTATTTAAGGACATGCTTAGCATGCATCATGTAATCTAAATCTTAAGTGGGTGTGAGAAGTAATCTCAATCGTAGATCACTTTGAATATAAGAAATATATTGTAACTCATGATTACAGAACCAAGGCTAGGGTATAAGAGAAGTCACTTTGAGAGGAAGTCACTTGTGTGATATACACTTGTGAGAGACCAAGGTAGAGACTTGTGTGAGATACACTTGTGATAGACTTGGTGAGAGACCAAGGTTGAGGATAGCTAAGAAGGACTTTTTCTAGTAAGGAGTGTAGGAGCAAAGAAGGACGTTTGCTTACACTAGAGTGAGGAGATCTCATTGGTTGGGTGAAGAGAGTTCATCCAAGTATTGATGAGAGGGTTGAATCACAAAGGACTATGATTCAATATCTTGATAGGTGGAGAAGCACTTTCATATAGAGGTCATGCAGTTCAAGGAGGAGAGAGAGCAGAAGTAGCCACATGTGGGTTTCAAAGGATAGAGATCAGATTCGTTCGTAGCTTGCCATATGGGATTTCCGTACACATATGTGGTACTCAGGGGAAATAGTCGTGGATATCTGCGGGTCAAAGAAGGACATGTCATGGAAATCCACGGACCATAGAAGGCAAAGTCATGAAAGCATTGGAAAATGTGTTGGTACAAGGTCGTATAGTAGCATAGGATTTTCCAGGTTTTTATGCATTGTATAATTCTCTCAGTGGGCCATTATCCCTATTATGGGATCCTTAAATTGACCTTAATAAAATCAATATTAGATTTTCTTTCCCTCTAGGTTTTTTCCAGGGGTTTACCTGAAATTCTTGGTGTTCTTATGTGCTTGATTTGGTTTCCTTGTTTATGATTCCGCTGCATTTTTAGTTGATTACACAGCTATGTTTTTAGTAGATAAAGTGATTCTATTTGAGTTAATTGGCGATTGTTGAGTAGAGTGGTAAAATATCAACATGGTATCATAGCATACCAAGGTTTGAATCTACTTGGGAATGCAATCGACAATTGAGAGGGAGTTCTTTAAAGGTATGCGTGGAGGATATTTGAAATCGTTGTCTACTTGGGTCAATATGTTATTGTGTGATAAGGAGGTTACGAAGTTGGAATCTGATTTCCCTAATAGTTAGACACCTTCACGTGCATAGGGGTTTGGGGGTTGACTAGGGGATGGTCTAAAAGTATGGAGGAGAGGGATGTAGGAAAGAATAAATAAGGAACAGATGGGGTGAGAATGTTGAGAAAAGAAGGAGGTGCGATGGAAGAAGAAATTGGAGTGTTTCACAATGGAAAAATATTTCGAAAGATGATTGTGGTTGATAGAGAAGGGGATCACAGTGAGTTTGATGAAAGATACATTGGTATAGTGCTCTAGATAGAAGGAATATTTCACACAGAAATGAAGGAGAAGGAAAAGGACCATCAGCTTAGTCTAGCAGAAGGAGATCCATTATATCCTAGTAGCCCCACTCAAGCCACACTATGTGTCGAACCCACGGCCCCATGTGTGTCTCCAAGGTTTGAGGTAAGATCTGAAACTTTGTCCCAAACATTTGCAGTTAGTGAAGGAAGAAAGGATAGAAGTAAAGGTAGTCGAAGTAGTGGAAGTAGTATGAAAACCCAGATTCAGTTAGCGACACCGAGGAATAATATTGTGCAATACAAAATGGCGGGGGTAGACCACACTTTGAGAATACATGTCTTCCACAAAGTAAGGATAGAAGATATGGAACAACACTTATTTGTCTGTGAAGCAATATGGACCGTGAAGAATGTCAAGGATGATGATATGAAAATCGTGTAGTTAGTGACGACATTCAGAGACTGCGTGTCACTCTGGTATATGATGTATGAGTCCACTGCACCTGCGAGACAAGCCAGAATGTTGGAAGACATCAGGCAAGCTCTATTAAAAGAGTTCCAGAAACTAAATTATGAGTTGCAATGTATTACATAACTAAAAGAAATCAAGTAGTTGTTGAATGAATTAGTATGGGATTTTTATTAGAGATTCAAGATATTGATGGATTGTTTAACCTTCCAGATTCTAGATGAGCAACATAGGGAATGGTTCATTGTGGGATTGTTACCACATATATGTTTCCCATTGACACAATAGAATATTATGTCCTAGTCAGAAGCACTAGAGATTGCCATGAAGTTGGAAGCATCCCCTATATGAGAGAATGGAACAGGTTCAGTCGTAGTTAGCAGCATTGAAAATTCATTTGTAGGAGCTTGCTAAAGGAAAGGAAAAGCGTGAAGAATTTTAGTGTGTTACATGCAGAAAGGAAAGACATCATAAGAACGAGTCTCCAAGCTTTGTTGATTATTTGGCTACAAGAGCTCTAAATCCCTTGGCCACAGGAGGATGGGTATGTTGTGAGATATGAAAAATGATGGGAATTACCCACCCGCTTGTCCTTTGATGCATAAGTATCAAAGCACTACCAAAATCTTATTATGTAATTTTTGTAATTTCGTGGGACATGAAAAATAGAATATCCATGCGCTCGATCTAATGAAATAACACACTTCAGACGCATACACAACTCAAGGAGAAAATGGATCGAAAGGAGGGGTACCAAAATATAATACTTCAAGAGGCTACAATCAAGGAGGAATATGAGGATTCATAGGTTGGGGAAAAGGACGATTCAACAAAGGAAGAGGACCAATTATCTTCTATAATTGTAACCAACCTGGGCATTTGGCGTGGGATTGTCAGAATATTTGTACAATGCGCACATATTATAGACAGTTGGATCATGCGATGAAAGACTGTCCACAATTGATCGTGAAGTTGTAGGAAAAAAGGAACCTAAATGTGCAGATGATGGTAGTGTAAGATCATGGCGATCAACCAAGGGTAGAAGCAGTTACGCGTAGAAGAGAAAGAACAAGCATCGATGTGACAGAACAAGGAAATCAGATCGACTAGTGGATCAAGAAAGTAGTAGAACATCCTCGAACATTTGACCCTTGGAAAGAGAGAGACACATATAAGCAAGAAAGGAAGGATTTGTTAGAAAAATAACAAGGAGCATTGACTATGCCACCTATGTATGACATGCATCCAGCCTATGACCACTCAATTACAAAAATGCCAATAGAGAAGGAAATTACTCTAAAGAGTTTCTTAAAGAGTTGTTTAGAAATAATAAAGGATGAAATTTCATTAAACGTGTTGTACAAGATGATCAACTAGTGAATGCAAGATAAAGAAACACTAGTTGCACGGTGAGCATTTAACCAGGTATAGTGCTAGAAAAGGACGAATAGGGAATTTTGACTTAATGCATAGATAGGAGACTATGATATGGATAATATCATCTTGGATCTGGGATCTGATTTTAACTTCTTTTTGAAGAAAACATGGGAGATGATGGGAAAACCAAAGTTGATATGGTCGCCTATTCACTTGAGGCTAGAAAATCAGCACAAGATAATTCTGATTGGAAGACTCACATGGGTGAATGTTAATATTGATGGAGTGCACAACAATTTTTGAATTAATCAAGATAGTGTATGATAGAAAACTTCATCCAGCATTACTTGGACTTGATTGGGATTTTGATAACTAGACCATTATTGATCTAAAAAGGAGACAAATGATCTTTGAAGTAGGAGAATTGAGATTTACTGCGCCATTGGATCCCATAGAAGGAAGACGATATGTGGAACCGATAAGGGAAGGATTCAGTACTAAAGAACCTGATAACATTTACAATGTGACCACACAGATGGATCACTATGTTAATCCTACTACTGAGGGTGTACTCAGTTGACAACAGAGGTTACATGAAGTATCTACAAGAAGATGCGCTTATATTATCCGCACATTGCGTTGGATTTGAGTTGAGGTGCATGATCACCTAAAGTATGATGGACTAATAAGATATTTCTAGCTTTAGATGTCACGTAGAAAGTGAATCTTGTAAGGTGGTGGGCTATGCATAGGGATAGAATAGACAATTGGCAGCAATGTAGAAGGTTGTTATAGGTCAGGTTTGGAACAGAAACTGAATACATTGCATAGAAGTATACTGAATTGAGTTGTCCTACAAATCATCTTAAACAGTACACCATGACATGGAGCTCAGTAACTAAGCAAGAATGGACGCACTTTTTTGTACACACTCTCGATGCGATCTTGAAGAACTGGTATATAGAATTGGAAGTATGTAGAGGAACATAAGACTGGAATATTTGACTCACAACTTCAAGGTAACTTTTGAATTTTGAAGATGATTCCCCTGCGGTCGACACAACAATGCAGATTATAAAAAACATGATATTTACATCACAAGACTCGACGGGACCAGTACCCTTATGTAGTGCACCCAAATCTTTTGTGATTGTTCAAGAGGCTTTGGAATGATATAACGTGGATGGAGAAAACTAGGAGGAAGAAGACCTGAGAAATTTGCAAGTGTCATAAACTAGAGGAGAGTGTGTAGTAGAGGGTCCCAAGATTGAATCTGTCGATTATGCAAAACCATTGAAAATGCGCAAGGTGAATATTGGCACGAATGATAATCCCAAGTTTGCAGACATTGGAGATTACTGGAATGAAGAAATTGTCGAGAAGATTGTTGATTTACAGTGCGAATACTGAGACCTTTTCCCAACTACATTTTTATAAATGAAAGGGATTGTTGGGGAGTTAGGGGAGATGAAGATCCATTTCAAGCCAGATTTCAAGCCAGTGAAGCAGAAACCGTATCGATTGAACCCAATATACAAGAAGAAAGTGAAAGAAGAAATAGAAAAGATGTTGGAAGTTGGGATTATTGAACATGTCGTAGAGTCAGAATGGATCAATCCAATGGTGGTCTGGGACAAGAAAATGGGTGGAATCAGAATTTGTGTGGATTTTCATAAATTGAATGATGCTTTCTTACATGACCCATTTCCTACCTCGTTTACAGATGAAGTTTTGGAAAATTTAGGAGGACAGAAAGCTTACTCATTTACTCACATATTCTCTAGCTATCATTGGATTAAGATTGCACAGGAGGATAGGCATAAGACAAAATTTGTGACAGAATGGGGACATTATCAATATACAATCATGCCTTTTGGATTTAAAAATGGGCTAGCAATATTTTCCCAAGTTGTTGTCATGCATTTTAAAGAATTTATTCATAAATTCCTAGAAGTATATTTGGATGATTAGACAGTGTTCAATTTGTTGAAGGACCATATTGAAATTATGTGCTTGATATTGGACATATCTAGACAATTCCACATTTCCTTGAACATGAAGAAGTATATTTTATGCACACCATTTGGTATCATGTTGAGTCATGTAGTATGTAAACAAGGAATTTTGGTTGATCCTGTGAAGATTGTTGTTATTGTTGATCTGTCACCACCTACTTCAGTGCAACAACTACGAGAAACACTAGGTCATACGGGGCACTACAAAACGTTTATTAGGGGATACGCACAGATCATAGCCTCACTAGAAAATTTGATAAAGAAGGAGGTCAAGTTTCAATCGAACGAGGGATGTCAACAAATTTTGGATACCTTGAAGCATAAACTAGTTACTGCACCAATTTTAGTATTTCTGAATTGGAAGAAGGAATTCCATGTCTAGGTAGATGCATCATCTATAGTGTTAGGTACAATTCTAGCTCAGCCAGAGGAAGGATATTTGGATCATCCCATTGCATTTGTCAGCAGAAAGTTGTCGACAACTAAACATAATTACAGTACTATAGAGTGTGAAGGACTGGAAATGTTGTATGCACTACAGAAGTTTAGGAATTATCTATTGGGGTCACATTTTAAGATGCACATGAATCATTATGTGTTGAGATACTTAGTCAATAATACAGTGTTTGGGGGGAAGATATGCAGATGGTTATTATTATTCCAGGAGTATGATTTTGAAGTGATTGTTAAACTAGAAAAATTAAACACAGGAACTAACCATTTGTCACACATATTAACAAGGGAAGATGCAGGAAATATGGATGATAGTATACAAGATGAACACTTGTTCATAGTACATATGTTCAATGATTACTTTGCAGATATTTTCTAGTTCTTGAGCATAGGAGTATCTCCACCCGACTTTGCAATTGTGCGGAAGAAACAATTAGTAGTAAAGGAAATATATTATCATCTTATAGAGGGGAATTTATATAATTTAGGCACAAATGGTATTCTTCGGCAATGTGTATTAGAGCGCGATAGGCCTATGATATTATCGGAGGCACATGAAGGAATTGCAGGAGACCACTATGCAGGAAAAGAAATGGCTCAGAAAATTGTGTGCACAATACTTTGGTGTCCCACCCTTCATAAGGATGCAAAGGAGTTATGTCAGACATGTGATGTTTGTCTGCGAGTTGGGAAGCCATCCAGAAGAGACGAGATGTCTTTATACTGCAACTTACATTGCAGGATTTTGGTAAATGGGTAGTTGATTTCATTGAACCGATCAACCCACCAGCAAAAAGGTCAGGAGAAAGATATATAATCACTGCGACAGATTACTTGACCCTATGGGCTAAAGTAGAACCTGTTAAAGATTGCAGCTTGGAGGGTGTTGTGTGGTTTCTATTTGCGAATGTTTTTATGAGGTTTGGATGTCCAAGAATCCTTATGAGTGATCAGGGGACCCAATTTTTTAATAAAATGATTGTTGCTTTGATATAATAATTTCATATTTGTCACCAAAAGAACTCACATTATCATTGTCAAGCGAACATAACAATGGAAGAGTTTAACAAGATCCTAGAGCATGCGCTAACAAAGATATGTAATGTAAATTAAGATGATTGGGACCTAAGGATTCCTGCAGTGCTATGGGCATATCAGAATACATGTAAGAAGTTGATAGGAAAAACACCATTCTGATTAGTATACGAACAAGAATCAGTTATGCCCATGCAGTTCATTGTGTTGATTTTGTGCATTGTCACACTGACAGAGCTCGTGGATTCTGGCACAGTAGAGAAAATATTGTCAGAGCTAGTGGAACTGGAGGAAGACCGCTTCATTGTAGGATTTCATCATCAAGTTCAAAAAGCGTGAAAAAAGGCATGGCATGATAGACATTAAATAGAAGAAGCTCCAAATGGGAGACCTAGTTTTTCTCTATGACAACAAATTTTTGCAGCACCCTAAAAAGTTCCAAATGCACTAGTTGGGTCCATATGTGATAATATTTGTGAGAGAGTTAGGTGTTGTTCAATTGGAGAAATTGAATGGGGAAATCATGGAAGGACTAGTCAATGGAAGTCGACTAAAACTGTATAGGGACAGTTGTCCTTCTGCACACTAGCCTAAGGGCGCAGTACGTGTACTATAGTATATGTATTATACTAAAAAAAAAAATCAAAAGCAATGAAAGAGATTGAGACAAGCTAAAATAAACATTTGAAGATATAGGAGGCTTGAAGTTCTGAATCGAGCATTGTTCAAAGAGTCAAATTAGCATAAAAAGAGATGAATAAGAAAATGTCACGGAAATGAAAAAATAAAGAGGAAGGCGCATGTGAAGAAGAATTAAAATGTGCACAAGAATGAGAATTGAATTGCACGTGGAAAGGAGAAGTGAATTGTGCACAAAAAAAACCAGGATAAAGACCTACATAGATGACAGGAAAACCATTAAAGAGAAAACATGATGGAGAGACGGCAAAAACGCGTCATCATAAATGAAAAACGGGGATGAGATTTTGAGAATCTAGAAAATCTAGACCACGGTCCTTCAAAAAATATGAAATTAAAGTAGAATCTGGAAAAGAATTGAATGTGAAAAAAATCGGATCGGACGACGCATTTTGGCACGAAGAGGAATGAAACAAATGGCACCTTCCTATAAAAGAATACAAGGGATGATGAGAAAGCGTCATAGTTTTTTGTACATTTGAAGAGATCAAAGAACTGAGTGAGTTGCAGACATAGTCAAATTATAGAAATCCATGGTGCCACCAAAGGTAGGAGAATCTGCATCACAGATGAAAAAACCGCGTACTAAACAGGCATCAGTACATGTACAGGAAGAAACCTCGAGAGAAAAAGCATCAGATCCAAGCCTGGGAAACTTTCCAAGGGTATATGTGTCACCCAAGAAGCCAACAGCAAATCCAGTCAGACTTTCCAAGGAGCCAAAGTATGACCTCGTTACACCGATGATTCCACCTAGGGTCAGTATTGAGGGAGACATGTTGGGTGTAGTAGTAAGTCTACAATTTTCAGACCATGATCTTGCAGACTTGAAGAAATTTATGGAGTTATCACCACAAAACTATCTACACATGGGACTCGGCCCATACTCACTCATACTCACAGTCAAGTCACGGGAGTGAGCAACAGGACTGCAATGAAGAATCATATTGAACCTGTTAGAGATCCCACACTTTGACATAAGTGCAGAAATTAACATATGTGTCAAGTTACTATTGAGTTGCATCCACAGAGGTTTCCTCTAGTTGGATAGGCCAGTGTCGATCGACACCCATCTTATCGTGCAGATTATAGGATTTTCGTCATTAGGGGAAGACCCACTACCTTTGTTCATAGATAAGACTCAAGAGAAATCATTAGCGAAAAGGATGAAGAACAAATATGGAATGCAAAGAGGAGCGTGCATATTGGACGTCGCAAGCATTAACAATGATACCATCATATTTGTGACGTAGATGATGGCTTGCAAGTTACTCAGGAAATGTCACAGAGACCAAATTCCAGCAGGAGTAATATCAGCAGCAAAAAAGTGTGTAATGGGGGTGAAGATGAACTGGGCAACATTTTTGGTGAACCATTTTTTAACTAACTGTAGGGAAGCACAAGATAAAGGTACATAATTCCACTATGCATGGTTATTGATTTTGATTGCATTAGTTGCTTGGAGGGAGCTGGAAGAAACTCAGGTCCCAGAAGGTTTTATAACCCTATAATTTACAGGATCATCTGGTGACTGGAAAAAAAATTCACTACTGATATATGTTGTCTTGCAAATAATATTTCATTCCTACAAATTATTTTCAAAAAGAAAGAAAAGAAATGAAAAGAAAGAAAAAAGAAAAGAAAAGAAATAAAAGAAAGAAAAAGAAAAGAAAAGAATAAAAGAGGGCACAAAAGAAATGGATAAAAGCCCCATGCAATAATAATGACTTGATCCATACAGTTTAAACATGGCCAAGTCCTTTTGAATTTATGTTGATAGGTTTAGTGAATAAGCCTAGCTAAATTGTTTAATCTTAACCAGGTAGTTAGGTTAGCTAGTGAATAAATTTGATCAAATTGTTTAAACTTGATCAAATAGCCCCAGAGTAGAGTAATTTCTTAGCCCAA
>SNQJ01S0177779.1:3753-15145 GCA_010110895.2 Picea sitchensis
TGGTTGGATGCACTTGTTTATGGTACAGGTTGATTACAGGTTGTTTGGCACAGGTTGGTGCATGGTTGATGCTCTTGTTTATGGTACAGATTGATATATGTTGAGGATTGTTGCCTCATCTCAGTTGGTGCTGAGAATGTAAGATGAGTCTTCCATATAGATCTGGTTCTCTTGTAGAGTTGTACTCTATTCAGTTGTTGCTGATAAACCCCAAGGATTGTAGTCCGTAATAAAAAGAAAATTGTACATACATCTTGTGTTCTTTGTGTTCATTGTGGTGATGACTTGTTGATGATATATTGCTGATATATGTTTTTGATATGTTCTCACATCTAACTGGTTGTAAATGACAACAATGGGTAATGAATAAATGTTGAATGCTAATTGATGAGTTTTTGTGCAAGAGGGAAGGTTTGGGAAAAAGATCCCCACACTCATTCACCCCCCCTCTAAGTGTGGTAGGTCTGTCCAATAGTTTCAACTTTGTCAAATGGCCCAAATGGTTGGTTTCCATGTCAAATCGTTCATAAAGCTTAGTTACAAATTGGGTCCAAGCAATATACCCTTGACGTGAAGTTTTTCTCCATTTCCACCATTGCCAACATTCTTGATCTAGATGGAGAACACCATACCGGAGTTTGGCCAAGTCATCTGTGATGTCGTATAAAGAGAAATAATGTTCCATTTGGGTGACCCAACCAGTGGGGTCCGAGCCATCCAATTTAGTCACATCCACCCGCAGAAGGCATATGTGACATTGAAAGTGATGGTGTTGAAAGGTATGGGAATGGGAGGAATGTTCGCCTTTGGTCTTTGGAGGTGCTTCAGAGAAATGGTCATCTATAGGGATCTTCAGTTTGGTGCATAGGGATGCAAAGACGGATTCAAGATGGGTGGTTAGTTCTTGTTTAACTTCCTCCATTGAGGACTGCATGGTTGTATTTATGGTTGAATTGATGGATGAATCGATGGAGGCAACAGTAGCACTGAGTTGTTTCACTTCTTCTCGGGTCTCAAGGAAACTAGTTTGCAAGGTGTTGAAGCGAGTTTCCATATCTTGGATGGGTGAACTGAAAAGGGACGGGCGGGGTCAAAAAAATTTCTGAAAAATGATATGGATGAATGGGATTAGGGCGGAGAGATGAATCCAATGGAATATGTCTCAAATAATGGTGAATTTATACTCTGGTCTGAAGAATACTGCAGTGATGAAATCCCCAAATGCTTAACCAGAAAGAAATGTGTATTTACTTGGCAACCCAAACACAGTTGCGCGACAATAGATCTGGTCTGTTTTAATCTGTTTATGTTTCTGTCCCCCAAGGGTTTAGGTATTCAAGGGTTATATAGACAAGGGTTTGGCCTGTGCTATAGCTCTCTGATATACGTGCGGGGTCCAACAGTAGTACTCGCCCCAATATCGCAGGGCACTAACTAAGGAGGATAGATCGTACCCTTAGTCATACTACCCGACTACCCAGGTACTAGAGAGTATATTCTCGAGTGTTGTTCTTGGTGAAACTATAGCAATCCGGTGACCGATAGGTTTATCTAAAGAGGGCTTCAAAAAATCTAGGCCTATCCGTACACAGGTGTTGTATGATGCGCTACCACTGGAAGGGGTACCAACAGGGGTTACAAGGGTGGCCAACAAATGTGCACTTAAGAACCACTTGTATTTCCTGCATGTATGAATCCCTCAACCATGGGTTTATGCACTTAATGATAGATCTCTATGGCTTAAGGACGTCGAAATACGTCTCTACCCTAAAAAAACAATTCCCACAATTTCTGCCAAGGAAAGTCCTCTTATACCACTTGCAAGATACTAGATATAATAAATATGCAGAATAGAAATAAAATGCTAGAAATGATAGAATAAAAATAATGTATCCATCATAATCTCCACAATAACACAGAAATGATATAAAAACCACAACAAAAATAACACTTTGATTCAGAAAGAAATGTTCACAGGCCTCTTCGAGGGGGCAACCTCCAATAGAGCAGCGCTCTATTACAATAATCTCTGAGCTAGGGTTTTCATACCCTCGACCATTATTTATGCTAACTATGTCTATCAAGAGAAGCATATAGAGGAAGATACTTCTATAAGTGGAAGCTTCTATTAGTTCTTCTTACATCCGCCTTATTCTATTTTATTAAAAGGCCTTATTAATATTTACCTTTATTACATCCGAATATATTGATCTACCTATATGCGGGTTAGGACCCTAACAATAGGTAAAATTGACTTAGACAGATGGTAATATAGGGAAATAGAGGTGTCAATATTGAGACTCAACATTCCCCCATGCTTAAATCATTTCATGTCCTCATGCAACAATGATCTTCAAAATTTCACAATTGATGATGCTCCTCACTCGATCAAGCATTCTCTGAAGTTTCATCCTTCTTCAGCTCCTAAGTTCTCGTTAAACAATATAAAATTCTTGGCTTATGCTTCACACTTCTTACGCATGGAAAAGTAGTTATGATGGAAAAGTGGAGTCATGGATAATAGATTAGATTTGTTAGTGATTTGACGTTAAGTCTTATCCAATCAGTTTTCAATCAAAGTTAGGAGAAAGTGTTGACTGTGACTCTGATATGATTATAGGATAGTAGCATAGAGTTTTCAAAATGACTTTGCCTAATAGGTCCCCCTGGCTAGATTATCCTTGAAACAAAAGTGATGCAAGAATAGTTTAGATCTCATTTGAAGAGAGGAACACATAAAAGAATACATCCCAAGATGATTAACTCGTTTCTTATCCAAGTTTTTAGAGATAAATCTCTTCTTAGTTAGGTAAGGTGAATTACACATATTGAGGGTCCCACTTCTCATGCAAACCTATTTATTTTTAAATATAGAAATCTAAAGTGGATACTTGAAGGTTCTTAAGAACATCATACAAGAGATATAAAGGTCATTTCCTAGCCTTGATTCGATAATGATTGTTTCAGAATGAGACCCAACGGTTTTTGTTCAGTTTTAGGTGTGCCACTTTATGTTTTTCAACTCCCTTTACCCGGCATAGCCCCGCTGCTAGCAGGCCTGTTCAATACCCCAACAGGTTTACCTTAGTACCATACAAGCATGTCCCCGCTGCCAACAGGCCCGTTCAATACCCCAACGGGTTTACTTGTACTTCCTGATACTTCTTTTTATTATATTACTCAAAAGATTTAGAATTATGTATACTGTTCATTGACATTTTTTGAGTATAAGGAAGGAAGGTGGTATGGGAGTGTCTTAGATTTATTAGGCACATAATTAATTGTTTGCAATTGTCCCAAGGGTGGTATCATCCACATTCAACTTAAATCTCAGTTATTCAATGTATAATGGAACATCTCGGATAATGACTAAGAGGTCCCTCTAGTTAATCCTATTAGGGTTCTCATGAAAGTTCATTGAGGTTTTTCAAGGGCATTCCACCACATGAGGTTTTCATCAATACCTCCAAGAGAAACTTGTAAAGATAAACTTGGATAATAACTTGTTGAATCAACTAGGTTAGTATTATACATAATGGTGTTACCACTTTTTAATGGATATTTCAATTAGAAACCACTTTTTCAAAATAATGAGGTAATAAGACAAGGGCACCCATTATCATATCGAGATAAATGTGAAAATATCTTCTTAAAGGGAAGCAAGGATGATTCATTCAAGGCTGAGTGTAGACATGTAGGAGGAAGATGTACATGAGAGTAAAAACAATTCAACACGAGACTTAAATGATCCTTGATAGAAAGAACATGAAGAGATTATCCCATACCTCTAATTACTTGAAGTGAAAACGATGTTAAGCACAGGACAAAGATTATATCACCTTGGCATCAGTACCACATTGGTAATTGGTGACAAAACCTGTTTCTGCAGTACCGGAATAGGACAGTAACGGAACAGGGTAGTACTGGAACAGAGCAGAGGGAAGAAACAAAGTGACACGATGAATGATTTCCATATGAAGAGATGCATACAAGGGCTTGCAAAAGTTCATGGCAGGGAGTGTGCAATAATTGAGAGTAACCATATGTTTACTGCATAATTAGTCTAATTCCTTAGTAAAACGAAAAAAATGTTGAGTTTATTCATCCTATTGCTTGAAGAATTTAAATCGAGCAGAAAATCTTGAATATATGATTAGAGATACTAACACCTTATTACCAGTACCGGATCACCTGAGTACTAGATGAGCACAAACCTAGTGCTTATGAAACTTTTGTAGGCTGCACCTTTGTAGAAGTTGCTGGTGTTTTTTGTAAACTAGAATTTGTAGAATTCTCCTTGTAGCTGGCATACTCTGAGTATCAAGTTGTAGAAGATGCTAGCAATCATTGTGAATTTGTTGAAGTATCATGTTGGAAAAACACTGCTTCTGTTGCCACTTTAGAAAATAAACCCAACTACTATTGTATCAACAACCACTCCCCCATGCTTGAAGTTTTGCATGGCCTCATGCAAACAATGTGAGATGCTAAAAAAAGCTACTTAGAGGGTTGCAAATATCTTCAGATTCTCCTCCAAAGATTTAGCTGCTGTCACATTTGAAAACCCAACAAAGTCATCAAGTTCTCCAAAATGAGCATGCAAATATACTTTTGTTGATGATGGACTTTCAAGTTGTGGAGAAGCAACACCATAAAATGAAACAACACTATCTTATTCTGGAAACAACACATCACTTGCAATAGATAAAGCACCACCCTTGCAATAAAATTGTTACTCCAACCATTTTCCTTCAGCCACTGCATGGATGCCGCAATATATTTAACAACTTGCCAATCAAGACCATCCATTAAAGAGGTAGAGGTTGTTGCATGAACAATAATGACAGTCTAACCCCTCTGTAAAAATGCCACATTCTGTTGCAATTGCTCTTACTATGTTAATATTGTCGCCAACAACCATTCTCACTGTAATACCTGCCATTCTACAGACTTCGATAACTTCTTTGACACCACGACACACAGGATCCTTGATGCCAATAATGATAATATGTTTATAACCATTTATATGGATGGTTTCTTTCAAAGTTATCTTCCAAGTCTATAAAAGAAAGGCAGCGAGTTCAAAAAGAAAATGCCCAAAGTAAACGAAATTTAAACCCACAGCGACACCAGACTACTGCAATAACTCAAACTGATTATTAAATGTGATGATGAATCCAAAATGAAGCAATTCACATGGGAATTAGAAAATTTCAAAGGCGTCTGATCCACCACTCTCGACATCCTTTCTTCTCGACCCCATCCTGTCCATTTCCATTTCCTTTGTGTAAGAGAATTTTTTTTTAAATAAATCAACACCATTTGTTCACAAAGACTCTAATGTCCTCAAAGCTCCAATGACCAGGAATGTCCGAGTTTCCATCTCTGCACATGGGAGGACATGGTACGATCCTTATCAATGGATGTCCAACCTCCAAGACCCTGCTTTCATTCACCATTTTCAAGACGAAAATAGTTACATTGAATCTTTCATGGAAGACACCATAGAACTACAACAACAATTGCAGGACGAGATGCAGTCCAGAATGCCTCTAGAGGTCTCGATTCCCCCAAAGCATTGGGGTACCTGGTTATATTACCAGTGCATTCCTGAAGGAAAGGAACATCTATTTCTATGCAGGAGAGTGGAAAGAAAACTTGGTTTAGTCGCATCATTCCATTATTATCTGAGGAGTTGTTACAGGGAGGAAGCTTTGCTTGACAGGAATGAGATTGCAAAACAGCTTGGTTATGTTCATGTGGGTATGTGTCGAAATTCAAGAATATCATCAAAGGTCTATTTGATGCATTAAGCTAATATGAGAGTTCGGCTGCAAAGGATACAATAAAGGGATTCTGGTGTGCAATAGTTTGTGGAACATCATTATGGTTTCTTTTACATTCTAACCAATGCCCCTAAGCAATTGGCTTGATGCGCTGTTGTTCCTGGATCAAATCATGATTTCAAATCTTCTATTTTCCATGCAATGATCTTGAAGATATTCGACAACAAATCCATCAATGATATTTAGAACATCACTACAAATACATGTTGTTGATCCTCAACATGCCTTCATCAATTGATCAAACCAAATGCAATGAGTGAACAGTAATAGAAATCATTCAAAAGGAAACATTGAATGAAATTTCAACTTAAATTCTCCCACAATAACAACAAGGGTCATAACTTCTCCTGCACTCACATATCTTCTTGGAGCTCACTATCAATACCTTCTTCTCCAAATACAACATCCAATGATCGAGGTTCTGGAAATAGTGTATGGGATGTTGTGCAAGTGCTCTTACCATATCTCAAGATTATATCCAAAATCACATAGGCACACAGAAAGGCATTTACTGAATACATTAACAGTTCCAACATTTGAGAAGCAACTCTGTTTCCAATTCATGGTTGATGACAATATTACAAAAAATTGGATTTATGAGGTTGCAAGTGGGATCCAAAAATGCATGTATTGCTGCTGCAAACCAATAGACTGTAACTGCCCTATATGATGTTCCAAAAGTATGTCAATTTGTCTAGGATTTTCATTATTATCTACAAAATGGACAGGGAACTTGATCCCATATATGCATACTGAACAATTTCCTTTGAGCTTGGAATATTAACATGTCTTCTCTATTGTTGATCTTTCCCCTATAGCCCTTCATACACAACTTACAAGTTTTCATGGCAGAGAGAAGGGTGCACTTCTTCAATACTTCACAACCATCAGTTGAGCAAAAGATAGAATGGTGAAGGGTTTTATGGAAGCAAATTTAAAAACAAAAGGGACACATGTGGGGTTATAAGTGGGTATTGGTGGGATTACGAAAAGAAGAGGCAAGGACAAGTGGTAGAATAACAAGCTTTGAAATGTTGTCTTTATGATAAATTTCCTTCATTTTCAATAAATCATAAGGATCATAAAAATGCTTACCTCAAGTCACCCTTGGAGTTGATACTTACATATCTAAATTATGAGTTATTTTTGCAGGAACTTGAGCTTTGAAGACCATCCGTAAAATTTGAGTGTGCATGACCAGATTTGAAGAATGCATCTGGGTTGCTGGGACACTGTTGATATATTTCTTGTATGTAGTCCCGGTACCAGAAACAAAAAATCATGTTGCTGCCTTTGAGATGTTTGTTAGCAAGAAACCTTCTATAAGAACAAATATCGGGCATGGGAACAATGACCTCCTTTTTTCCAACAAGCTTCCTTGTCAACTGTTGACATTCCTCGCTTATTTAGAAAACATAAAAGAACTGATGCACTGTATTTTAAACTGAACCACTAACTATATGCAGCTATTTATTCATTGTCCTACCCTCGTTGAGAAAAGAGAAAGCCCTTTTTTTCAAGTATAGGAAAATTTCCATTGAATCCATGTGCGTAACAGGGTTAGAAATATATCCATACTCGGGTTTAAAAGATAAAATTTAATGCATACCGGAGTATGAAGGACCAGCTTCTTTGATGATGAGATCAAACAATAATGAAAATTAAAAGAGTAGTGTGACCTGACAACTAATTGGAACCATCTTTCAATAGGATCAATATATTCGTGTTTCCCTTCTTTGTTTAGGTCACACAACATGTCCTCCTTTTCCATTCCACACAGAGCATTTTCTTCAAGATAATTGGTCTCTGATGTACATACAGGATCTGTTGAGATTCATGCTAAGAACTCCTCAATATTAGGTTCCAATGCTTTCTCTCCATTGCATTCTATCCATGATTCTTTAGTCTCTTCAACGAATTGACAATAGGAATCCAAAGGGACTTCTAAATCTTCTTGTGGAGAGACAACTAAATTCTTGGCTACTGTCAAGATATGCTCTTCCTGAGAGGCGGATATCCCAGTTGCTGCTAGAATGTGAGAAACTTCTTGGAGGAACATTATTGAAGTGCTTGATCATCCGTGAATTACTCTAGCTAGTTCATGATCCCTGTCTCGCAACACAACTTAGTACTTGGGGGTTCTTACAACACCGCAAAAATGATTTATCATCAAAGATTTGAATATTAAAACTATTTGCAAAAATAAAAAACACCAAACTTGAACTCCTTGCATTACTGGGACCCTTCTGTCACCAGGTTATCGGTTCACACAAGTTATCCCATCATGAAAACACATTTTTTCATAAAATAAGGAAAAACACACTTGCATTAAAATAAGAGAGGACAACCTTACTTTGGAGCAACCCCACCAAAGTGGATGCGTGGGCTCTTCCCACACATCTTACCATCTTCTCTCCACCCTTAGGTCATCCATAAAACCAATCTAACATCTAATCCAAAGACGACCTATTACCGTTTACAACTCCCCGGCAACAACGCCAAAATGTTGGTGTATAAATATGTTCAATATATATCTTACACTCATTTAAATGTCAATCCAGGATTCGTAATCATTAGAGTTGATGCACTATATGTGCCAATAACAGATAGGTTCCTATGTTTGATGAGTATAGCATAAAGAAGAAACAATCAATACCAATACTCTGTTTTACAACTTTTTAATCTATCTTCCTCTCACAACTTAAAGATCAGAAAACAAAACTTATAAACATAATCCAACAAGCATGTGATCCAAAGGTTTTTTCTCAGGTAATGAATCTGTCCATTCAAAGGCTCATGAAATAAAAGAGATGGACTTTGAATCTGTCCCCTGTAGCAACTAAACTAACCAACAATTAACACTCTGTTTTAGGATATCCAAATGCTTCACACAACTTCAAACCTAGCAAAGAAAACTGATAATAAAACTTCTCAAGCAAAACAATCAATCAAAGGATTATATCTTAAGGAACAAGTCTTATTCATTCCAGACTCGTGAATTAAAGAGATGAATTTAAGAGCTTGTTTCCTATAGAAATCAAAACAATAATTAACAATCAACTCCATCCACTCTTGAAATCGAAATCAATTCCAACTTCCTGCAATTCAAACAACTAGTACAAGGAACAATTAATATAATTAAGAGGCTTCATTATGGAACATGAAAATGAGAGATAAAGTCCTCTGGTTCCTGTACCTACTGAGAACACTACAACCACAAACTCAAAATAACATTTGTTTAACATTCCTATACATCAAACAATTGAATGTTACCCTACAAAAATAGAAAGGAAACTAACTGTGCACACTGATTCAAAAGAAAGAAATTATGTGTTTAATGTTTAAAATGCATTTAAAATTATTAACAAAAAAAAACTATTAAATATTCACACAATCACACAAATAATATACAGGGAGGTTTACCTTGGTTGGGACGGTGGGCCCTTGTCGAACCAACAAGGTACCCCTAAAGAGATTTCAGACTAAAACACTTTACTTATTCCCATGAATTGCATGAACAACATCTGCATTCCTTCAATTGATTAAATGGATTAGAAATTCAACATTTCATTTCCCAACATACATCCTTCTCAAAGAACCAATCTCACAGCATAATAATTCCTCTAACTTCCAGTACTATTTCCTTCATATTTATACAAGTAATTTCAATGGGAATGGATCAGAACAAATCCCCCAACTCAGAATTTGTTCAAACTGTTTATGCACAAAATATGGGTTTTTCACCAGATATTACAAATTTGGGTTAAAGATCCTTCGATATATATTTTTCCATTGTGAATTTGTAGAAACAATTTATGGGTTTTGTATCTGGATATATGTTATAAAAACCCATTGGATGGTTTTGTAATATATTCTTCCATCTGCTTGCAAATCAAGGTGCAATATGGAAGTTTAGAAATATTTGACGATTTTAGGCTAAATCGTTCCCCCTGAGATGGAGGTCCACACGTGCGAGTTGGGTGAATTTTGACACACGTGTCTTCGTGAGAACATCGTTATGGACAAAACCCATGTTCCTAATTGTCTTCTAGAAACATTCAAAAATTCTGAATTGTGTCTAGTACCAGATTAGCATAGTTGGTATCGGATTAGACACACATGTAGTACTGGATCAATGTTATGCGGTTTTGTTGGTACCTGATCAATTCTGCTTAAGATCAAATGATTAGGATCATGAAAAATCAACTTTTTTAATCGAATTAACTCAATAAAAATCAAACAAAACATGCATTAACCATAAGTAACCTCTTATGCACATGAACGAGGTCACTAAGTGTATTTGTGGAGGCAACGGTCAATTATATACATAGCATAGGTAAAATTGACTCAGACAAAGCGTAATATAGGGAAATAGAGGTGTCAATACTGAGACTCAACAATAAAATACATAAATTATTCCAAGCTAGAGACAAAGTGTACATTAAAATAAATTTGATTTCTTTATCTTCTAAGAATAATCCAGAATGTAGAAAGCAGTTGTGATAATAGAAAGAACAAATTTATAGGGAAAGGTACTTCACCAATGAAAATTGACACAAGTATCCTGTAATGTTTCACTGTATTACTGAAATTTTGATCAATGGTGTTTCTGTGAGCTTCTTTACAATATTGATCCTATCCTACGAACAAGTCCAACCCCTAATACTTTGTAATGAGAAGTATTTATAAGTTTATTTACAAGGATCATGTCATAAATGAGCAGGATATATCTTAAGAAAATATAGACTAATTGTATATCTAATTATAAAAATGTGGGAATATTGAAGATATGCTTGGATTTCAAGTGTTGATTTGATATCAGTTGTTGATGATATGTCCCTTGGACCTTAGTTGTGTTATTGGTCTTTTGTTGTTGATTGTGGCCATTTCTGAAAAAATCGTGCCTTGAAATATGGAAATGATTGATTTCTTGTTGATCCTATGTTTCTAGGTGTCTCAAGCCATCTGAAATATGGAATGAGGTTGAAGATGTTAAACAGGATAAGTCAACTGAGAGGGGGGGGGGTGAATCAGTTGTATAAAATTTCTTTCATTTTATAAGAAGATTACTTATTAATCAATAAATTATGACTTTAACATTTAACTTGTAGTAATACATTTAACCAATAAATATACAATCACATAAATGAAACAGTGACATAGTGATTTTTCATGAGGAAACCCAAACGGGTAAAACCTCTTCTTCTTATGAATGAAAGGAAAGCTCCAACTCCTCTTTACATTTTTATTTTATCTGAGCTACAACCCAGATGAGGTTGCTACGTCTCTTTCTTCAGCACCTACTGAATGGAAGCTACAACTCCTAGATGTACAAGCACCAACTTGTACAGGAGACTTTTACAATCTCCCCTTGCTCCTCCCTACCACCCTGGAATCCTTCTATGTCACTAAGAACCTGTAAACCAACTCTTTATCTTCTCTGGCAAAAGATTCATCATTCAAGTCCTCTTTGTTTATATAATCATATCAAAATCCATTCTTCTCCCCTTGATCTCTGCTATATCTTCATCATTTCTTCTCACTGT
>SNQJ01S0177780.1:0-16721 GCA_010110895.2 Picea sitchensis
GGACATTTATGATATATAAAGGCATGCACCACAGTAGAGTAATTAACTAAGATTTCTTCCATGTACTAGTTGAACAGTCATGATTTTTTTTTAGGAGATAGCCCTAATCAAAAGTGTCTAAGATATATATATGTATATTTAAAGTACGGAAGTGACCTTGTGAATACCAAGAATTATTATAGACCATCTACAACATTTACACATCTTTATATCAACATGTGTTTAATGAAAAATTATAGGTTGAAATGTTGGAAAATTATTGGAGTGAATAGAATTAAGACAGTTTAATTACCAAAACTAATCACGAGAGTTGTGAAGGAACAAGGAAGAAGGGACATCTCGAAACTTAAAACATACCCCTGAGTAAATTCCTAACTGTGTAAATAACAACAAAATCACCTAAAAGTTCAAAAGGAAAGTCTTTAACACAAGTACAATAAGTGCAAATTGAATTCATATACCATCATGCGATCTGGAGTCAACTATAAACAAGATACACATATAGCCGGCAATAGCCGAGTATTTTTTCCTTTTTCAAAATCCTTTCGAGGAAGTAGCCAATAAGGCGCTAGTATATTAAACCAATAAAATAACCAGTATGCCATTACAAGTAGGTGGAAGGGAAATGTTGTAATTCTTTTAAAAATAGAATTACATATCTCGTTCAGAATTGAAACAAATGAACACCCCATATGGTGTTTTACTTCCAATGATAGAATTTGTCGTCACAAAACAGGTTAACCTTCATCAACGATACCGAAACCATGATTTAATCTCCATTTCAGAGTTTTGGATACCATAAGTTGGAGGTGTCAAGGACACTCACGACAAGAATGATAAAATCATGAAATGAGAAACCACGACTTAATCTCCATTTCAGAGTTTCAGATACCGGGAGTTGGAGGTGTCAAATACACTCATGACAGGAATGATAAAATCGCGAAATTTGAAACCACGGCTTAATCACCATTTCAGAGTTTCGAATACCAGGAGTTGGAGGTGTCAAGGACACTCACGAAAAGAATGATGAAATAGTGAAATGCAAAAGATCAGAGCATGTCAAAGACTCCATTTCAGAGTTTTGGAGACCGGGAAATCAAAGATCAAAGGAACTTTAACCTTTGAAGTAGAGAAACTTGAAATCCCGTAACAGACACATCAACAAACCACGTCATCTAAGGACACGTGGCACAATCAGGCAATGACAAGTGTCAAGTTGATTCAACATTTTAGGCACATGTAAGTCATGAATCAGAGTGACACATGGCAGCTATTTGACACTTGTCAATCCACGTGTGATGTCAGCAGGTTTACATCACATCGAAACTTTCTATTTCATGGTTTTACATAGGAAGCAAAAACTCCACCATCATGAAATCTCGAAAACCAAAATGTTGAAAGGGACTTTTGTGAGTCTCGAAAACCCAAAAGGAAAAACTCCAAAATCCCATCAATTGTCCATCTTAGTGGGTTATGTGAATCATCTGATCAATTCAAAGATTTTGTGATCATGAATTTTATAATGTTGGAGTCACAATGACTTGAAGGGAAAAACGATGAAATCATGTTAGTCATTCGATTAAGAAAAGAAGGGATCAAATTATGGAGTTTTATGAACCATTGATCTGGCTCCATTTCATGGATTGCGACTTGCTGAAATGTTGAAATGTAAAAGGCATTTTGATTAAGCCCGTGGTCACATCCGCTGGGCATATGGAATAAGTACGAGACCCAGTACTTGTAATCCAATGGTGTAGGTGAATTTGAATATGATCGGAGGATTATAAAATATTCGTACTTTGAGTTTAACCGGAAGGCCTTACCTAACCACTATCCTATATTTGAATATTTAAAAAAAAAAACTATAGGGGTCTGTTTATATTTAAACTTTTCGTAGAGGAGTATAGACTAATACTCTACTTTTACCTAAGAATGTTTGGTCATTTTCATCGTGTGATTATGTGTATGAACTAACACATGAGGCCTAGGCCATCAACCCCCAAATTCGTTTGTGTTGTTAAGACTGTGGTAATCGTTATAGGTACAAACAGATAGGAAAGTAATTATAATTACAGGAATTGAAATAAAAATTGAAGTGAGGAGTAAACACTTATCGTCGATCATAAAAATTTAAGTTGAATGGTAATGACAGTCGACGACAGTAAAGATTCTTGCAAACTTTCATACTCAAGCTTTATAATAGAAATCTTACTTGCTTGAATCTCGAACTATTCAAGGATATTTATACAAACAATTTTTTTTTTTTATTCAGACAGTTTTTTAGGTATATTGCAGAGGGGCTATGGATTAGGGTTTTGGAGGTTGGGGTTATGGGTTAAACAGTTTATATGGATTATAAGTTTAGGGTTAAGGGTATATGGTTTAATGGATATAGGGGTTAGGAATTAATTGTTATAGGAGTTAGGAATAATAATTATAATGGTGAAGGTTTATGGGTTACGATGGATAAAAATATGGATGTTGATGCAGGAGCATCACCGACTCATCAAGCGAGCCAACGTGGAAGCGAAGGACAACTGGATAAGCTAGCACAAATTTTGAAAACACTTTGGGATTGTTGCGCAAACCTTAAATGACTCATTTAAGAGATGGCACACTTGTATATTGTAATGGACCTTGAGCAAATAGCTCTCGTCCTTAGGTAGATAGATGACATTTAATGTAGTTAATGCTGGTAGATAGGAATTTAATTTTAGATTTGATAGATTTAGAGTCCAAGAGGGAAAACGGATATAGACACCCTCATTGTATCATTGTAACATAACCCCTGAGCATAGAAGAGAAGCAAAAGAAGAGCATGCAAAGAACTGTATGAAGAACACCCATGTACTGATATTTGAATTCATAGAAGAAGATTGATTCAATTTCATGGTTTTGTGTCTGATTCTCTGTGTATTGATGTTGTGCTCATGAATGGTTGATTCCTATCAATACATTTGCTTTTATATGCTATGTATGTGATTTCATGGTTGAATTGAAGTCTGAAGAGGTGAAGGAATGAGTTTCAATTGTTTCTCTATTTGAACCAGAGGATTCCTGCAAAGAGTGAAGTCGAATTGTCTGCAAGGAGTGCGTTGACAGAGCAGTTCATTTAGAAAAAGATTTTTTTCTCATTTCCTCGAATGTGTAGCTAGGCACAGAAGCCGTGCAAGGAGTGCACAGGCTGAAGGAAGTTCAGGGTTGCGAACCTGAGTAAGGAACTAAAAGACTGCTGCTGCAGGAGTGCACAGAGTCGAGGGACTTCAACACTCAATCGAGGTTGAAGGTTTTCCACAAGGAGTGCATGCAAGAAATCCTATGAAGGACTTGAGAAGTCGAGAACAAGCTTAGGAGGAGTAGGCCTTCGAATTCACTGAAGGATAAGCGCAGGGAAGCTTCTATTGAAAGTCCGAGGGAAGCGTCGCAGGTTGGCGTATAGGTGGACGAGTCTCGTGGGGAGACACTTCTTCATATCGTGGATTACATAAGAAAGAAAGGATGGTTGAAATCCTCTGAGGAGATTTCGTGAATTTTTGAGAGCCGTTGGATCTTACGGAGGTGCAAGGAGGTTACGGTGAGAATGTATGAAGGGTTAAATCTTAGGAAAGGGAATAACCATCGATCCCGAGTCACAGGGACCATTAGATATACACATGATATCGTGTATCGGGGATTCGCGAGTCGAAGCTCCAAGTTGTTGCAACGAGAATTTTGATATCGTGATACGCGATATCTTGACGAGCCCAGAACCGTTCATTATTGAGGATGCATGTCAGGAGATATCGAGGAGTCGGAGTTCGGGGCATCGAAGATTTCGAAGGTAAGAAACTCTTGCAAACTGGAATAGCGAAACGCGATATCCCGACGGAAGGGTTGTGTGGGGCCACAACTAGAGTTAGTGGAAGACAAGTGGCGTACCATATCGGGGATCGGAAAAAGGGAAGTCCTGAATCCATTGACATCAGGATTCGCGATCTCGCAAATTCTAAAATCCTGATAAAAGTGAAGAGAGTTGAAGAGACAGTTCACACGTGTGCGGAGTTTCGTCACATCGGGTATCAGGAGTTGGCAAATCAAAGTGCACGATACCGTGAATTTTGAAACCACGAAAGAGAAGAAGTCTCGATAAGGTGAGAGAAAGTCATTGATTGACTGACCATCGGGTCTCGGGGATTCGAGAGCCCAGTGATCGACCGTGGACATTGCGAAGTCGCGAGTCCCGATTTCTCGATAAGTAAAGAAAGGGGAATCGTGCAAAGATATTTGTGGGTATAGATTTTCCCGACAGGTAAAATAAAAGAGCTATTCGAGAGTTCTTCAGGCCGTGGGAAGAAGAAGATCCTGTGAGAGAGAATGTGCTCCGAGGAGTGCGGCTGCATTAGGGGTGGTGTCAGAGCCGGAATATCTCTTTGCTTTTTGTAGCGAAGAAGAAGAATAAATTCACCATGCCGCCCAGGAGAGAAAGACAGTCACCCGATCCAGAGTATAGGGAGGTGCGAAGAAGAGGCAGGCAGGTAGCAAATCCAGAAATGGAGAGGCAAATGCGATATCTCTGAGCAAGACTGGAAGACATGGAGACAGCGCAAAGACACACAATTAGTGCGTGGGATTTTAGCGATTCAGAGGATGAAGTTGAAAGTGAACGCGATGAGGAAGTTGCAGCCGAGGATGCAGCAAATGAATGCCTAATTAAAGTTATTTCCAGGATGGGTGCAAAAGCCAAGATGGATATTCTAGTTTACGAGGGGAATCTGGATGCGGAGGAGCTACTAGATTGGATTAGAGCTCTAGATACTTATTTCGACTACGAAGATGTCAAAGAGGATAAGAAGATCAAGCATGTTGTCACGTGCTTGAAGGGACATGCAACATTGTGGTGGGATGAGTTACAAGCACATAGACGCTGCAAAGGAAAGCAGAAGATCAAGAGTTGGGATCGAATGATTGTGAAGATGAAGGCGAAGTTCATCCTGAGAGACTATCAAATTACTCTATTCAGGAGGATACAGAACCTGAGACAGAAGCTGATGACAGTGAAAGAATACACTGAGGAATTCTATCGACTGAACATCAGAGCAGGTCATCGGGAGAGAGATGATGAGAAGGTTTCCAGATATCTGAATGGTCTGAGATACGACATTCAAGATGAGTTGAGTATGGTAACCATCCAAACGGTAGAGGATTCTTATTAGATGGCTTTGAAAGTAGAGGAGAAGCTAAGCCGTAAGCAAGGTCAAAGAGGGCGAGGCAGAAGCCAGCCCAGAGGCAAGGCAGTTACACAGGAAAGAACTCAGAAGCCCAAGGAGGAATGGAAGAAACCTCAGGGTAAAGTAGAAAGAGGTGGAACCTCATAGAGAGGACCATACGTTGAATAGAGAGGGCAGCATACAGAGCAGAGCAGCAGATATGCTGACAATAACATGTTTCCTCGTACCAGAGGTAGAGGAAGAGGAAGAGGTGGAGTCATCACATGCTTCACATGTGGAAAGAACAGGCACAAGTCTTACGAGTGTCCAGAGAAAAAGAAGGAGATTGAGGAAGCTCACATCACCGAGGCACAGAGGCAGGATGTTGAGGCTGAAGATGCAGAAGGCGGAAGATCGCTCATGATGCGAAAAGTCCTTTTGACACCCGAGAAAGAGGTGGAGAGTTCAGCTCAAAGGACCAGACTGTTCAGAATAGATTGCAAGACCAAGGATAGAGTATGCAAGGTTATCATGGATAGTGGTAGCATGGATAATCTTGTATCTACAGAGATGGTAGAGAAGCTGGAGCTGGAGACAACTGATCATCCCAGTCCATACACAGTTTTGTGGCTATAGAAAGGACACCAGGTAACTGTTACTAAACAATGCTTGGTTGAATTCAAGATAGGTGGATATAATGATCATATATTATGTGATGTTATTCCCATGGATGTATGTCATCTATTGCTGGGTAGACCATGGCAATATGACACAAATGTGATTCATGATGGGAGAATGAACACATATACTCTGGAGAAAAATGGGAGGACACATATGTTGCTTCCGATAAAGGATAAGGAGGTGAAGCCGGAAGTAAGCAACACAGTACTTCTCATGAGTGGGAAGGAACTTATTACGGAGGTGAAGAAGAAAGAAGATCCACAATTCTTTGTGGTCAGAAAACCAAGGATTGTTCTGACTAGCACAAGAGTGGATGATCTACCAGAGGAGATTCAGGAACTGCTGGAAGAGTTCGCTGATATCATAGTGGACGAATTACCTCGTTCGTTTCCACCGATGAGGAGTGTGAGTCATCATATTGATCTCATACCAGGAGCCATTTTGCTAAATAAAGTTGCGTATAGGTTGACGCCGCAAGAAAATGAAGAGGTTAAGAAGCAGGTCCAGGAGTTGTTGGACAAAGGATTGGTCAGGGAAAGTTTGAGCCCATGTGACGTTCCAACGGTGCTTAGTACAAAGAAAGACGGAGGTTGGAGGATGTGTACCGATTCAAGAGCGATCAACAAGATAACTATCAGGTACAAATTTCCATTGCCGAGGATGGATGATCTAATGGATTGCCTGAGAAGGGCAAGGTATTTTTCAAAAATTGATTTGAAGAGAAGATATCACCAGATTTGCATGAGAGAGGGTGATGAATGGAAGACAACATTCAAGACAAACGAAGGGCTGTATGAATGGCTTGTCATGCCGTTTGGCTTGACGAATGCGTCGAGTACCTTTATGAGGTTGATGAATGAAGTCCTGAGGGAATTCATCGGGAAGTTCGTCATTGGGTATTTGGACGACATATTGATTTACAGTAAATCAGTGGTAGAACACTTGAAGCATTTGGCTACAGTGATGAAAAAGCTACAGCAGGAGAAGCTATTGATTAACATGAGAAAATCTTCATTTATGAAGACAAAACTCATTTAATTGGGATTTGTCATATCGGCGAATGAGTTGAGAATGGATCCAGATAAAGTGGAAGTGATCAAGAATTGGCCATCACCGAGGAATGTATTCGAAGTGAGAAGTTTTCATGGACTAGCTAGTTTCTACCGGAAGTTCATCAGGAATTTCAGTGGGATTAGCGCAGCGATGATGGACACAGTGAAGAAGCGGCATAAGTCTTTTCACTGGACAACAGAGGCTGAGAAGAGCTTCAATCTGCTGAAGCGGAAGATCACGAAACAACCAGTGTTGGTGTTGCCATATTTCCAGAAAAAATTTCAGGTGAAATCTGATGCAAGCGGGTTTGTCATAGGAGCGGTCTTGAGTCAGGAAGACATGCCAATTGCATATTTCAGCGAAAAGCTGAACGAGGAAAAACTGAAGTACTCCACGTATGATAAGGAATTCTATGCCATCATACAGGCACTGAAGAAGTGGAGGCATTACTTGATCCCGAAAGAATTTGTATTGTACAGTGATAATCATGCATTACAGTTTGTGACTCAACAAGAGAAGTTGAATCAGAAACATGCAAAATGGGTAGAGTATATGTAGAATTTCACATTTGTGATTAAGCATATTTTGGGTATTGCTAACAAAGTGGCTGACGTTTTGAGCAGGAAGTGTTTGTTGTTGCACGAGTTCTGAGTTAAGACATTGGGTTATGAAAATCTCAGGGACATGTACGCAAGTGATGCAGATTTTGCAGAAGCATATGAAGCAGTTGAGAATCCAATTCTCAAATATAGGAGTCCTTGGATAGAGTATATGATCCAGGAAGGGTTGTTGTTTAGAGGAAATCAACTGTGTATTTCGAAATGCTCCATGAGGGAGAACTTGTTAAAGGAGAAACACAGTGGTGGATTGGCAGGACATTTTGGCCATGAAAAGACATTTGCGAAGCTAAGCGAATCATACTTTTGGCTAGGAATGCGAGCAGATGTCAAGAGGTTCGTTGACAGATGTCGAATTTGCCAGCATTCGAAGGGGAGAAAGCATAATGCAAGTTTTTACCATCCATTACCCATACCAGAGAGGCCATGGGAGGCAATTAGCATGGATTTTGTATTGGGATTGCCAAGGACACAAAGAGGATTTGATTCAATCTTTGTGGTAGTGGATAGGTTTTCCAAGATGTCACACTTCATTCCATGCTAGAAAACCAGCGATGCGACTCACATCGCAAATATGTTCTTCAAGGAGATCATTCAACTTCATGGATTGTCGAAAAGCATAGTTTCGGACAGGGACACCAAATTCATAGGGAATTTTTGGAGGACCTTATGGAAGAAGCTGGGGACTAACTTATCATTTAGTTCTGCTTATCATCCTCATACATATGGGCAAACGGAAGTGGTGAATAGGAGTTTGGGAGACTTGCTGAGAAGTTTGGTGATAGAGCACCATAGCAGCTAGGATAGAATATTGCCACAAGCAGAGTTTGCATACAACGACTCAGTGAACAGGAGTACAAGCCGAAGTCCATTTCAGGTTGTTTATGGGATGCAGCCGAGAGGAGTTTCTGAACTGAGGGATTCAGAACAGACTGCTACTAGCAGCGCTAGTGCAGAGGAATTTGCTGAGGCGATGAAAGAACTTCACAACAGGGTGAAGGAGCGACTGCTGAAATCGAGTCAGGAATATAAACGCAGAGCCGATCAGCATCGGAGACAAATTCAGTTTGAAGTTGGTGATCTGGTTTTGGCACATTTAAGGAAAGAAATGTTCCCGAGGGGAACATACCACAAGTTAAAACTGAATAAAATCGGACCATGCAAAGTCTTGAGAAAATTCGGAGAAAATGCCTATGAGATCGAGTTACCGGATGGGATCGGAATATCTTCGATATTCAATATTGCAGATTTATACCCATACAGGGCTGAAGAAGTCAAGACTAGAGATGAGCAGCCAGTGATCCAATGGACGAAACAGTTGCCAGTTGTAGAGAAGCCGCAAATGGAATGCATACTGGACACGAGAGTGGGTAAGAAGACCTAAAGGAAGGAATACTTCGAGTATCTGGTCAAATGGAAGGGCCACCCAGTGGAAGATGCCAACTGGGAGACTGAAGTGGAAATATAGAAGCATGGACAGACCGTGCAGGAGCTCATGGACATGAGCCCATGAAATTTTTCAAGCCGAGGAGTATGATGCAGGAGCATCACTGACTCATCAAGCAAGCCAACGTGGAAGCGAAGGACAGCTAGATAAGCCAGCAAAAATTTTGAAAACACTTTGGGATTGTTGCACAAACCTTAAATGACTCTTTTAAGAGATGGCACACTTGTATATTGTAATGTACCTTGAGTAGATAGCTCTCGTCCTTAGGTAGATAGACGATATTTAATGTAGTCAATGCTGGTAGATAGGAATTTAATTTTAGATTTGATAGCTTTAGAGTCCAAGAGAGAAAACGGATATAGACAACCTCATTGTATCATTGTAACATAACCCCTGAGCATAGAAGAGAAGCATAAGAAGAGCATGCAGAGAACTATATGAAGAACACCCATGTACTGATATTTGAATTAATAGAAGAAGATTGATTCAATTTCATGGTTTTGTGTTTGATTCTCCGTTTATTGATGTTGTGCTCATGAATGGTTGATTCCTGTCAATACATTTGCTTTTATATGCTATGTATGTGATTTCATGGTTGAATTGAAGTTTGAAGGGGTGAAGGAATGAGTTTCAATTGTTTCTCTATTTAAACCAGAGGATTCCTGCAAAGAGTGCAGTCAAATTGTCCACAAGGAGTTCATTGACAGAGGGGTTCATTTAGAAAAATCTTTTGTTCTCATTTCCTCGAAGGTGCAGCTAGGCAAAGAAGCCATGAAAGGAGTGTGCAGGCTTAAGGAAGTTCAGGGTTGCGAACCTGAGTAAGGAACTAAAAGACTGTTGCTGCAGGAGTACGCAGAGTCGAGGGACTTCAACACTCAATCGAGGTTGAAGTTTTTCCGCAAGGAGTGCGTGAAAGAAATTCTCTGAAGGACTTGAGAAGTCGAGAACAAGCTTAGGAGGAGTAGGCCTTCGAATTCACTGAAGGATAAGCACAGGGAAGCTACTATTGAAAGTCCAAGGGAAGTGTCACAGGTTGGCGAACAGGTGGACAAGTCTCGTGGAGAGACACTTCTTCATTTCGTGGATTACATAAGAAAGAACGGACGGTCGAAATCCTCTAAGGATATTTCACGAAGTTTCGAGAGTCGTTGGATCTTGCAGAGGTACAGGGAGGTTACGACGAGAACATCCGAAGGGTTAAAGCTCAGGAAAGGGCAGAATCGTCGATCCCGAGTCACAGGGACCATTGGATCTACACGTGATATCGTGTATCGGGGATTCGCGAGTCGAAGCTCCAAGTTGTTGCAACGAGAATTTCGATATCATCATCCGCGATATCTCAATGAGACCATAACCGTTCATTATTGAGGACGCGTGTCAGGAGATCCCGAGGAGTCGGAGTTCGGGGCATCGGAGATTTCGAAGGTAAAAAACTCTTGCAAATTGGAATCGCGAAACGCGATATCCCGATGGAAGGGTTGTGTGGGGCCACAGCCAGAGTTAGTGGAAGACAGGTGGCGTACCATATCGAGGATGGGAAAAAGGGAAGTCTCAAATCCATTGACATCAGGATTCGCGATCCCGCGAATTCTGAAATCTCGATAGAAGTGACGGAAGTTGAAGAGACAGTTCACACGTGCGTGGATTTTCATCTCGTTGGGTATCGGGAGTTGGCAAATCAAACTGCACGATACCGCGAATTGCGAAACCACGAAAGAGCAGAAGTCCCGATAAGGTGAGACAAAGTTAGCGATTGACTGACCATCGGGTCTCAGGGATTCGAGAACCCAGTGATCGACCGTGGACATCGCGAAGTCACAAGTCCCGATTTCCCGATAAGTAAAGCAAGGGGAATTGTGCGAAGAGATCTGTGGGTATAGATTTTCCCGACAGGGAAAATAGAAGATCTATTCGAGAGTTCTTCGGGCCGTGGGAAGAAGAAGATCCTGTGAGAGAGGACGTGCTCCGAGGAGTGTGGTTGCGTCAAATGCTAAGGGTTATAAGGTGTTATATTATATGGATTTTAGGGGTTAAGAGATCAATATTAAGGATTATAGAGTGTGAGATTATAGGGATTAGGAGATAAGGGTTAGGGGTTATAGTCCTTATATATTAAGGGATATAAAGGATATATAAATTAGGATTTATAGGTTTTATAAAGGTTAGGGTTTAAAGTGGATGAGGATTATAAAGACTAGATTTTATATGGGTTCAAGGTTCAAGGTTCACGGTGATCACATTTATAATTATCAAGAGAGTTAAGAGTTATGAATATTAATGTTAGAGGTTAAGGGTTATAAGAGTTAATATTTAATTAGTATAGAGGTTATGTGTTGTAAGGGTTACAGTTTGTGGATAATATAGTTAGAGTTTACTCGTTATGGCACGACTAGTTCTTAGGAATTATATATTTTAGAGTTTTCATTTTAAGAGTGATATAATCACTTTGAGGTTTTGGGTATATAAGATTATTAGTTAAAGGTTAGAATTTAATGTCTATATAGGATGAATTAATATTTATGTAGATTATATGGTTTATGAGTTACAACCAAGGGTGATATAGCTTAGTGGTTATGATCGTTACATGGATTAGTGGCTATATTGATTGTGTTAAAGGTGAATGTTTAATATGGTTAGGGGATAAGGTTTATAAGTGTTAGGATTTATAAAGTTTCAGGGTTTTTCTCTTTTTGTGGTTCTCAGCTAATACCTTAAGTACAACTTTCTTCTTTAATGGCCCTAACTTGGTTCCTTGATGGTCATACCTATGATGAAGGCGAGACCTATTTCATTAAGTGAGACTCATGTCCCATCTTCCTCGGGCATTAGAGATTAAGAATTCTAGATCAAGTGTAATATAAGGATTTAAGGATACACAAGTTTTATTCTTAAAGGTAATTAATTATATATACTATAGTGATTAGGGGTTATGGTTTATATAGGTTAATCATTTTGGGTTACAGAGGTTAGTGGTGATTAGGTGATAGTAGTTAATGGGGTTATGGATTATAGAAGTTAGAACTTAAAGGTTAGGGGTTATATGATTTAAGATCTAAGATGTTTGTGGATATATATATATATATATATATATATATATTAAAGGCTATAGCGAGTAAGGATTATAAAGATTAGGGGTTACATTGATTAAGGATTAAGATTTAAAATGGTTAAGATTGAGGGTGGTCGGGATTTTAGGAGTTACATGTTTTGGTTCATAACCATTCAAGGGATTAGTTATTAGGGGCTATAAAGGTTAGCATGTAGGGATTAAGTGTTATAGGTATTAGGTGTTATAATGATTGCAATGGTTAGGGGCTATACTAGTTATAAGCATCATGGCTTATGGCGGTTAGGGGTTATAATGAACATCAATTAATGGTTATAGGGGTTAGAGGTTACTAGGTAATAGTCATTATAAACATTTCTAAATTGTTTTGGTGATAGGGATGATAAGAATTATAAAGGTTTTGGGTTATGTGTTAAGGGTTACATAAGTGAGAGAAGTTAATAACTATATTTCTTTCTTAAGAGTGGTAGTTTTTTTAAGGGTTATATGAGTGGTATAGGATATAGGTTAATTTTTTAGGGTTTATAATGGTTATAAAAATTAAGATTTAGAAGTTAGAGGTTATAAAAATTAGGCTTTAGAAGTATGATAAGATTTATGAGGATGACAAGAGATATAGGGGTCATGGTTAGAGTGAGGTATTGTAAACAATAAAGTTTAAGAGTTGTAGGTATTAAGGGTTGAAAGTTATAATAGATATATAAGTAGTTATTAAAAATTATAAACGTTAAATAAGATATGAAGTTTAAGAGTTGTAGATATTAAGGGTTGAAAGTTATAATAGATATATAAGTAGTTATTAAAAATTATAAACCTTAAATAAGATATGAGTTAAAAAATAAATGTTATAATAATTATAGTTTATAAGAATGAATATTAAACATCAAATTTTGTGATTAATAAAAATATAAGTTATAAATATTAAATGTTATAAGATTTGAAAGGTAAAGAAATATTTTAAATTAATAAAAATATAAGTTATAAATATTAAATGTTATAAGATTCTAAGAGTAAAAAAATATTTTAAGAATAAAGATATATATGATTAAAAATTTATACAAACAAAGAGTTAAAAGTTACAATTTGGCACTATGATTTTTTCTTCAATCAACCTCAATGCACAAAACAAACCCGTAAGAAACAACCTCAATACACAAAACAAAGCCCTAAAAAAGAAAGTGGCCTAAGTGAATACAAAGAAAATTGAATATCTTAAAAAAAAAAAAAATTTAAACATCCATGATGCTTATAACCCCTAACCAAACGATCATCCTAAAATGGTCGGACACATGACAGTCCACGGGTTTTCCACTTGGTTGCCCTAACACCAAAGTAATGCTTTAACTTATATTTAATAATAAGGCTACTATGATAATTGGTCGTCGATGGTGAAATAAATTTCTACCTTCTGTGCAGAATGAACCATAATGGCTATCTTATGTGCAAAATGAACCATAATACCTTCTGTGCAGAATGAACCATAATGGCTATCTTATGTGCAAAATGAACCATAATCTCGACTTTAGATAAAATTCAAGGGTCAAAGTCAATAAGTAAAAAAAAAGAAAAAGTTCGTATTGAATTTTTCGGTTTATTAACTTACTCCTGTGTACTCCTAGGTTCGTATCATATTTTTACACTTGTTTAATTATCAAAAAACTATTTCACACATTATGCCTATATTCCAACTCTCAAAAACTATATTCCGATTATAAAAAACTATTTGACAGATTAGGTCTATATTCCGACTCTCAATTTACATTCATATTTAAGGCAATGCCCCAAAACTAACTTATTACGTTTCAATGGCTTAAAGCGCAGCCAAGTTTGAACTCTATTATTGAAGTTTGGAAATCTTAACCATCGCAAGTTTCCTTATTGGGATCAACCACCTCGCCCATTAATATAAATGATCTCTCAGTTGTTGTTAATTCATCTAAATGTTTTCAGAGTCAGATCTCTAAATTTCTAATTCATTATTATCATTCTAATATTTGCAAAGATCTTGATTAAAAATATTTTTATATATAAATAGACTGATATTTTCTTAGGAAGAAGTTTCCTATCTAGGATTGAGACAAAAATAGAACGTCTCTTGTTTAAATTCAAACTTAATACATTAATATTTTGAACCAAAAATTTAACGTTTCTGGTTTAAATTCAAACTTAATACATTGATATTTTGAGCCAAAAAAATTAAACGTTTCTGGTTTTAATTCAAACACTAATATTTTTCCATGGTTTAAATTCAAGCTTAATACATTAATTTTTTTTGGGAAGAAATTTCCGATTGAGCCAAAAGATTGAACGCCTCTTGTTTAAATTCAAGCTTAATACACAAATATCTTTCCTGGAAGAAGTTTCCTGTCGACAATTGACCCGAAAAGGTGAACGTTTCTGGTTTAAATTCAAACTTAATAGACCAAATACTTTGTGTAGTTGTGTATTTCAGGTCAAGGCAATCGCTAATGTACAAAATCATCATTATGTATTTTTTTACGTTTTGCTCAACATATGATCTACTGTTAAAGATTAAAGAGAAATTTAATACTAATTTTTTCCATTTTTTATTAAGATATGAATTACGGATTGAAAAGAGAAATTTATGATAGGCCATTCATATACTTTCTCTGGGATCAACTAGAACCACAGTTATGAATCAATTTAAATGAAGCTTTAAGATTTTGCTAGAGGGAAAAAAATTATAAGACTGAAAAAAATTATAAAACTAAATCCAATGAAGATTAAGGATTCATCATTTTACACCACTTATAAAACAATGTAGTATTTTAAAATGAACTCAACTAGAACAAATTATCCCAAAAAATATGGCTAATATTGACTAAACAAATATCATAGGAATTCTAAAAAAATTAGGTTATAAAATGTGAAAAAACAATAGTTTAATTTTGAGTTAGAGTAATATTAAAGTAATTATAAAATATATTTAATGTAGAAAAAGTGGGTATATATATTTTATGAGTAAAAAGGATAAATGTATATCTTGATTATCTCGATCTTCTAATATCTGTACTCACTTGAGCACTTTCTACATAGGCTATTTAACAATGATAATTAAATGCCAAATATATTATTAAAGAAATGTGAGAGAATAATTACATCATCTCAATTTTTCTATATTTTCTATGTCTTTCTCTACCATATAATAAAAATAAATATAATCAACATAATAAAATTTAAAACCCTAGAACAAAAAATTAAAACAAATTATTTTCCATTTATGATACTTAAACAACCTAAACAATTCTATAATATTACACTACTTTACAATCACTTACAATATAATTAACATAATAAATTTGAAACTAAATAAAAATAAAAATAAAAACTAAAAACACATTCCATTTAACACATTCCATTTATTTAAGACTTTCAAAAACAATTCTATCAGATTAGATTAAAAAAGAACAATTAGAAAAGGAACAAAACAGAACAACAGATTAAGAAAACCATGTCACTAAACACATCTAACAAAGAAGAACTATCTAAGTATTGCCTTTTTTTTAAATATTACCTTTAAAAAGAAATTTACAAGCTGAGCTTTAATATGGTAAAACTTCAACATCATCGTTTATATAAGTCAAAAGTGACCGATAGAAAAAGAGGCATAAAGAGGTGAATTGCAGGCAAATGACGGACATGAAAATTAAAAAAAATAAATTGAAAGTATCTGGAACGGCATACAAGTACCACACTGTTTTAGTTATTGCTCTTGTTCTTCCCCTCCTCAATGGTTCTTTCTCCTTAGGGAAAACATGCACGATCCCAAATGACCCTTTCTTCCTTCCATCCAAGTGGTAAACCACACTGGCACCACTGGTAAACCACACTTGGATTTCCTCGAACAAGTCAGGGAGGATTCCATGTTCATAATGATTTCATAACTCAGAAACTACTAAACAATTTCCATAACTTGGAAATTATCTTCTACACGGCTCTGAAAATTGCAATAGTAATAGAATGCGAGTCCTTTCCCTTTGTAACCCGGCCTACCCCAACCCACCCACATGGATAGATGCTCAACAACTCAATACTCGAAATACCTATTCTACTTTTGAGATCATAAATCCTAGTTTTATCTCTGGTAAAAGTGATACACTGCAGAGAGTCTCCAATGAAACCTTAAACTACAGAGCATTAATTTTTGTTTAAGTTATCCATCCTATTCCCGTGTTTCGATGTTAGAGAATATATTTATTGCATGGTTAAAATATTGGAAGCTGTAAAGTTCATTAATAATCTACCCTATCAAACCAAAAAAACGATGAAATGCAGGTTTCAGTGATTCAGTCTACCCTGTCTAGCAACCAGTCCAAGGGTTAAAACAGAATAGAGTTGGTGGACACTTGTTGCATGGCCACCAGAGTTGCATGCTCGAGACGAAGCCGAACCTAGTGTTTTTTTAATTCTACTCTAATAATGTCATTTAAATAATTACGGTTTTTTTTAACTCTACACTAATAATGTAATATAAATAATTACAGTGTTTCAGTATAATGATTCAAGGATGGACAGTATAATGATTCAAGGATGGAGAAACCCAAATTTTCACTCCCGGTATAAATATGAATTTAGAGAATGAAATTTTACTACTAGATTAAAACAAAATGCAGAGAATAGAAATTTAGTTCGGTACCTGAAAACGTATT
>SNQJ01S0177783.1:0-16797 GCA_010110895.2 Picea sitchensis
GATTTAATCCAATAACAAAATAATAATAATGACATGATTAATCCACAATGGGGATTTAATCCAATAACAAAATAATAATAAGAATGCTCTTCGCAGTTACATTATTTCAACACATAAAGCACTTATGTAATAAAGTGAAAATCACTTTAATAATTTAAGTGAGACATTTTTGAGGGAATGGATCATGACCCTTGATCTTGAAGAAGGCAAGATCTAATCTTGGCCTTTGGATTTAGGGTTGGGAAAGGTGAAAAGACACTTTGGGGGGAAAATGTCATTTTCAGTTTATAAAAGAATGCATTGGGTAGTGTGCAAGACATGTTGAGAAGACACCGAGAAGACGAGAGGAGTTGAGTTAGAGAGATTTTCTGAGTAAGTTTGAGAGAGGAAAGTGAGCAACAAAGAGGGCACGTTTTCCAAGGAAGGAGGGCACAAATCTAGAGAAGTTTTTTTCTGTGAGTTTTTGGGCTGAATTAATTTTATGCTGTGGGAGGCCGTACTGTACGGATCCGTACAGTCTGTACAAATTTGGCACAAAAATCGAGGCATTTTTGGGCTGTACGGAACAGTCTGTACAACTAATTGTGGGCACGAAAATCGAGGTATGGAGCAGGCCGTACAACAATACCATTTTGGCACAGAAAACGAGGCAAATCTCCGTGGGACGGTTTTTGTGCTGTGAGGTATTTTACTTGGCTAGAAATGTGATATTGTGCTATTGTTTTGTACTTTCCTAAAGCTGAATAATATCTCTCTCTCTCTCTCATTGGGTTTCCCCACATTGGGGTTTTCCCTGGCATTTGCCTAAATTTTTGAGTGTTATGGGTTGCTGTCCACTGTGTTTTTTCCGCTGCTATTTTTCTTAGCAATGTGTATTTTTTCTTATGGTAATTTCTGAATGTGGGTTTAAGGCATTTATGAAATTTATGAAGACAATTATCTCTAGGTTGCTAAGTGTATGACAAAAATCTCAATTGCTGATTTTTGTCATTAAAAATCTACAATTGATGAGTCACATCATTGATTTTGAACCTTCCAGTTATGAGGAGGTAGCAAGCTAGTAGGTTTGGAAGGATGCCATGATGGAAGAGTATCAATCCGTCATGAAGAATGATGTGTGGGAGATAGTTTCAAGACCAGAGGGGAAGTTAGTGGTGACTTCCAAGTGGATCTATAAGATCAAGCATGCAATAGATGACAACATTGAGAACTACAAAGCGAGGTTTGTGGCGAGAGGTTTCTCTCAAAAAGAGGGAGTGGACTATGAGGAGACTTTTGCTCCAGTCGCCAAGTACACTTCCATCAGGACTATTATTTCTCTTGCTTCAATCATAGGTCGGAGATTACATCAGATGGATGTGAAGACTGTGTTCCTCAATGGTGCGATTGAGGAGGAAGTGCACATAGAGCAACCTCAAGGATTTGTGATACATGGGAAGGAGTCTCATGTTCGTAGATTGAAAAAGGACTTGTATGGACTCAAGCAGACACTCGAGGCATGGTACTCCAGGATTGATGGATACTTAATGAGTTTGGACTTCACCAAGAGTGATACAGATCCCAAACTTTACTACAAGGTTGTTGATGGTGATCCGTTGATCTTGGTGTTGTACGTTGATGATCTGTTCCTTACGGGGGCAGAGAGATTCATTGTCGGGTGCAAGAGGGAGTTGGCCTCAGAGTTCGAAATGAGGGATCTTGGGTTGATGCATTATTTCTTGGGATTGGAGGTGTGGCAGAAACCATGTGAGATCTTCCTTGGACAAGGAAAGTACACAGTTAATATCTTAAGCAGATTCAGTATGATAGACTGCAAGTCCATGGCTTCACCTATGATGACAAATTTGAAGCTGAGTGATTCCGCTTCGGATTCAGATTTGGTGGATCCCACTATTTACATGCAGCTTATTGGATCCTTGATGTACCTGGTTAACACCAGGCTAGATATTTGCTTTGCAGTGAGCACCCTAAGCCAGTTTATGGTTGAGCCGAGGCACTTCCATTGGGTTGCAGGCTTGCAGCAAAGCATGAGTTGAGGTACCTGTGTGGTACAGTTGGATATGGTCTGAGATATGTCTCAGGTGGTGAAGTGAGGCTGCAAGGATATATTGATTATGATTGGGCAAGGAGTGTAGTGGACAAAAAGAGCACCTTGAGGTGCTACTTCATCTTAGGATCAACTATGATATCCTGGTTTAGCAGGAAGCAGACTTCTGTAGCACTCAGTACAACAAAAGTGGAGTATATTGCAACCCGTTATCGCACACTTTGTAGCTGGGAGTAAAGGCTAGAAGGTAGAAGCCCAAACTGGCGTAATAGGAACCTATACCACCCAATGTCACCATGATGGGTAGGTTCTTTCTCTTTAGGGAGGTTAGGCCCAGGGGAGACATCCCCGGTGACCTGGGGTCTTGAAGAGGCAAAAGGTTAATAGGACGAAGATAAGTTTTTCCCCCCTTCACAGATCACCACCAATCAAAAGTTCTGACTAAACAACCAATAATAAAGTAAAACCCAATGAAGAGTACCTGCCTGGAACAAGACAACAACAAACTGATACTTGCAAGCTTATTTCAATGGGTTAGTACTTCATATCAATCAAGAACTATCTGATATTCAATATAAGTAATTTGAAAGTAAATGTTGACGAAGTCAATGTTTACACAATAGCATGAAAAGATAATGTCACTTCGTCAATAAACACTAAAACGATGTGGCATTCAATGGGATCAATCAACACTTTATTAAGTAGATGCTCTAAACCATCATTCAATTGCTCATAAAGTAAAACGTTGCTGCATTGAGATGAAATAACCAAGAGTGACGTCAACAACTCAATAAACAAGAGTGACGTCAACAACTCAGTACAGGTTAGGTTAGTGCGCTTAGGGTTTTAAATTCAAGTTTGAGAGTGTTTCAATCAAAGTCTTACTTCAACGCTCGAGGTATTAGGATCTGCTGATCACCTATTCAAATTAGGGGTCAACTCATGTACATGAAGATATGCATCATTAGGATGCTAGTATGTTGAAGACAAGATTGGTTCTACTTGGGCATTTTATGCTCCAACAAAAAAGTTTGTAAACAAAATTTCCACACCCCTACCTGGGTTAATAATGTAATAGGTCTCGGCATGGATCATAGTTAGGTCGTACCTTGAGAGAGATGTTTTCATTGAGAGAGTTCTTTTCACCGAGGGGTTTTATCCTCAGGTTATCAATCGGCCTTCGTTCTGGTTGATTTCCCATGAGTTTTCCTCACACATGCAATAATTCTCCAAAGTGGTGAAACTCGCCGCTCTAATGGTTTCATCCTTTGGTAGCTATTATTAGGAATGATAAAATGACCATGCAAAACATTGTAGAAAGTTTCGTGGAATTTTGTCGGGTCTAGATAGGTTTTTTTTTTTTAATTAATTGAAATTTAATTAATTCTTCTTTTCCTAAGATTAGAATTTTAATTATTTAATTAATTAACGGTTTTTGAGTTATAAATATTGTAAAAACTGGGTTCTTGGGTTTTGATAGGGGTATTTTGTGCTCAAAATAAATGGAATGGCACCCCATACACCCATAGACCAAGCTTCAACTCAGTCGGACAAATTTAACCATGGGTTAGTCCACCCAAAGTGTCAGTCAATCAAAACAACAATTTTAATTTTAAGTCAATTTTTTTGTAATTTTGTAAAAAGAGTTAATGAGTTAGTTTTAGTGGATTAGAGCAAGAGTAAGCCTCCCTAAGCATAACATAATCCTCCCAACCTTTTCCAACCTATTCTAACCCTTCCCACCTTCTACACTAAAATCATGGCCCCCTAGGATTGACGTTTTTCCTTGTGAGGTTGTTGTGACTTACTTGAGGCCCCTCTCATAAGTTATGACTTCCTTTAACCCCACATCACCTCCTAGGATGATCCACTCCTTTTTTCTCATTAACTCTCCATTCCTTCATTTCACCTTTTGCCCCTCCAAGAGGAGTTACTCTTCTGTGAAACTCCACAAATGATTTTAAAAAAATTATTTGAGACCCCTCTCACCTTCTTGGCATCAATCCCAAGGCCTCCCACACCTTCTTTGTTAATCCCAACACCTCCTACATTTTTCTACCCCTTAGATCTAGCTTTCAAACCCCAGATGGTGTGCCCTAGCCTTGAGATCTACTCTATGCTTGGTGGTGGACACTTCGCATTGATCCAAGAGGGGTAGGTTTGCTTCTCCAAGCATAAATAGATCCCTCCTCACTCCCAATTCACCAATCCTTGAGCTAAAGTCATTATGCTGAAATCTCTCTCACATCCATCTTCTTGCTCTTGCCAACTTCCACTCACTCATTTTTCTCTTGAGATCTTTGGAGCAATTAGTTGCCGCAAGACTCTCATTTTGGATTCAATAAAAAACTTTGAGGATTTTTGATCAATCTAGAGTAATCAGATTTTCTATTGCACATGAGGTGATCTTGCTCCTTTGTATTTTGTGAGTTTTTGACTAGTTTCGAGCAAATTAGTTTGTTTGGGTAGATCATTAGACATTAGTGTCGTTGATCTATATATATGTAGGGTAGTTAACATTGTGAAGTACTTCATTTTACTAATATTCCCAATCATAATATGCTATTCTTGGACTCACATCTTGCTTAAGTGTGAAGATTTTTCTCACAAAGGGTTGGTTGGAAGAGACTTAGAGGGGTTTCCAACCAAAGCCTCTGCATACACTTTTGGTTTTATTTGATCTGATATATTTCCTTCATTCATATCATATTGTCAGAAGCTAACATGTTCTAGATAGGTCAAGAAATTCTACATTTTGCTTGGAAATTTTATGTGAAAATTTTCATGTAAAAACAAAAAATTTTCCTTAACATCTTTGTATTTTGCAGCAATTCCAGCAAGCAAAAGCTTGCTAGTTTTTGCAGATTCTTACCAGTGACAAGGGGAAATGCCAAATTTTTTCTCAAGACATCCTCAAGAGCCTCCTTGGTTGGGTAACAAATCCCTCACCTCTTCTCTTGTAAATTTCATTGTTTTTCTTCCATTTCAGCAATTTTTTTGTATCATTCAAAGTTAACACAGCATTGCCTACACCTTGGGTGTGTGATTGCCCAAGCCCCCAATATCACAATTACTATTTTGTTTTCAAGTTAAGTTTATTTCATTTTGTTTGGCCCCTTTTGTCTACAAGACAAGGTAGTGTGGCCATTTAATCATAATAATATTGTTTTAAGCTACAACCCTCTTTTGCCAATAATGGTAGGCTTGCCTCCACCTTTGGCCATTGTGAGTGGTTCCACTCTCTTTTTAAGTTTATTTCATTTCTAATAAGCTAATGACCGACACTTTGGGAGAGTAATCCCCAAAATCATGAGAGGCTAGCTTTTCCCAAAGCCTTTTAACAAATTAAAAACCAACTCCTAGAGCATAACGCAACTCAAATCTAGTAACTAGGGTCTACTCTCCTTGGCTTCCCTAGAAGTGTTTCTCTCAGAAGGAAGAGGTTCAAATAAGCAGACAAAGGTGGATTGTGAACCTAGGTGCATTGTGCCTCCAAGGACAATACTATGAGCTGACTTGCTCACTCGCGCTTGCAAGTGTGTATTAGGACTAATAAATATGATCAATGCCTTAGAGTATAATGGAGTCAATAAGTGAAGGACTACGGTATTGAAGGAGGCAAGATTTCAAGGACTTGAGGGAAGAGTTTTGAGGTGTTACAAAGGCAAGGCCTCAAAATCAAAAACTTAGGGGATAGAGGCTCACTCCTGTTGCAAAAGCAAGGCCTCGTGCCTCTCCTCCTTCCTTAGGTCAAGCTTGGAAAAATGGCTAGCATGAAATATAAATCAGGACAAGAGAGTGTAGTGAGAGAAAGTGTTGCTATAGCAAGGTTCCTTTCATCAACTCTAAAGGAAAACTAATTCCCTAAGTGTGATAACTCAGGGCCCGACGCCTTCCTCCTCTTTGGATTCTAAATGGTACTCTACTTCATACGGGGAAAGAGAAACAAGGAGTGTAGTTACGTCTAGGTTCTCTTTCTCTCTTTCAATGGCCGAAAGTTTTCTATCGTGGGACATGAGACAAGGACCTAATTATGTGTGCTTGTCGTACTAGGGTTTTGATTCAACAAAATAAATAAACACATGCAAGAAATTAGGATCTCAAACTATTCATTCAAGAAGTTTTGCAAAAAAAATACTTGCAATTCATTAAGAAATAACCATGCAAACCCTGTTGTAACACCTTCCTTCAAGAGAGAAAGCACTATTAAAATGCCAAAAATTGTCTTCCTTCAACAAGTGCGCATTTACTAGAAATCAACCAATACCCCAAATAGGGCTAAAATCGCATTCACTACAGAGTGAGTAGGTTGTGATATTAAAATGAGAGTGAAAAAACCCTCAATATATAGTGTATCAATGACCAATTTACTCTTTAGGTCAGCAAAAGGCCGACAAGGCCATAATGTCAAAATCATACTGGGTTTTACATTAAATTGTCAAATTAAAACCCTAATTGAAAGCGGAAAGAGAGTAAAGCCCTTCAAGGGAGGCACTAGCACTTTCTAGGGCAAGGAGACATCCAGAGCAAACGTTAGCTCCTGTGTCTCTCCAACATGCCACATATGCCATTGCTGCCCAGTCTGCCTCCAAGTGTGTCCATGAAGTTGGATGACGCCATGGTGAAGATGGGGATGTCCATGCCTTCCATCAAAGGGTCATTCCCCAGGTCTAGTCTGGCCGTGAGCGTTCTAGTGGAACGCCCTTCAGGGTGAAAACCCCATCAAGCTGTCTCGCTCTCTACCGATGGGGTCTCAACATCCATCTCAGGCTCTACCATGGAGGTCCGGACCGTCATCTCCCATGTGTACGCGGCCCAGCCGGTACCTCGTCTCACGCATGGTCCGCCACATCAAAAGTTGCGCCTCCATGGGTTCATAAGTCACAGGATCATAGTAATGTCAATCACATCTCATCAATAATATTATTAAACATATGCATAAAACCCTCTAATATATCAAATAATAGCTCAAATAGATTACAAAAACTTGCAATACAAGTTGGAGAAAAAGGATAAGGCATTCTTATTGGCTAGTGTCCAAGAAAGGAAAGTTTTAAAGATTCTCATCCGCCATGTAAGCGGAGGTGATGTATTTAGGATGTCCAAACATGCGGGTGCGGAGGCCAAGGATGCATAAGCAGCAATTGTAAGTGCCTTTGTAGAAGGTGAGCTGTAAATTACATGGATGCATTTTTCCAAGCCCATTCATGCCTTTATTCTTTATTCTTGTTTTATTCTTTTTATTTGCCTTTTTTTGTTCAAGAACTAACCAGTGGACATTGCCTTGGCATGGTGACCGTGAGTTTACTGCTACCCACAAGTACTTTCACAGATGATAAGGTTACCAAGATGAGACTTCTTTCCTTGGCCATGCAACCAAAGGTCATCGCTCGGGCGCAGGTAATCGATGGTGGCATGTCACTATTAGGTACCTATGAATATAATGGGTTGGCCCGTGATGAGACCCCTATCCTCTCGACTAAGTCTTGTTTTGTTATATTCCAGGTCCCTCCTGTTTCTTGCAGAGAGGATTTTTACTGCCTTCTAAGGGATCCCTCGGTGAAGCATCTCTAGGTTCTCATTTCTGTGGCTTTTTTCCAGTTGCTTTTACCCTCTGTGCCTTTAGCCCTTCTTCCCACGAGATAAGGTGCAATCCGCGAATAGGTCAACCCAATGTCTCTGACAAGCCGAATGGGATAAATGAGCCGAGATAAGATGAAATATTGGTGTTATGATGGGAGTGGACGACGGCTTTTCAGAAATTCCCCCAGTGGCAAAACCAAGACCTATGGGTACGTGTCATAGGGCACCCTGCCACTTTCCCCAAGCATGGTCAAGGGGGCTAATGTAAGATCCAAGAAGTTGCTAGAGATAAAAGGAATCGATGCACATATTTAAAGGTTTCAATGATCAAAGTGACACATACCCATGATACACCTGGACCACTACCTCATGGAGCAAGAACCTCTTCGATACAGATCACGATGGTGATGGATGCCGTTGCCGACAAGACAAAAGATGATGAATGAAGAAAGGCGGACCCTCCAGGCCATGCTTAGGTCAATCCTCGCTTGGTACTCCATGTCTAGGGACCTGGCCTCGAGATGATCTCCTAGTTATCCTAAAAATGGGGATACCACAACCAAGGTTGCAAGTCGTGAAGTAGTATGGCTGTGGCTTTAAGGGATTATTTGATTAGAGCCAGACATCTACCTTGATAAGACAGATAATCAAGCCATGTTGCTTTCGCATTAATCCAAGATTTCATGACAAATAAAAGCATTACTGAGATCACTTGATCCAGATATGGTGCGAAGGGAGCAAGAAAGCTCGCACATATCCACGCATGAGCAAATTATGGACATTCTCACCAAGCCTGTTAGGGCTTAAGCTTGTATACTCTTTAGAGACAAGTTTGGCATGATGCAAAATGTCTCCCTTAAGAGGGGAGTGTTGATGTTTCAACATCGAAAGCAAACATTCTTCCCAGACAACCTGCTGATTTGACTATGTGAGGATGATACATTCACTACCTGGCCATGTTGGATTTGGCTAGTGGTTAATGTGGCTCGTGATGTTGATGCTTCTCTCCGGGGCCACAAAGATCGGGGGCGACATTCTCCCAGATTGATCATGCAGATTTGACCAAGGGAGAATGATACATTCACTCATGGGTTGTGTTGATTGGCTAATGTGAATGGTCTGCACGTTGACGCTTTCTCCAAATAGTAGCATCGAGCGCATATTCTTCCATTGGTCATGCTCTGATTTGACTAAGGAGAATGATACATTCACCACAGGCCATGGCCGATTTAGTGGTGAATGGCCTAGATGTAGTCTTTCTTCTCATAGTCATGTTGGTTTGACGAGGGGTGATAAAGACTCAAGGTGCTCTCACATTGCCCACTCCAGGATGGAGTGATCTAATTTTATAGAGCAGCTCTGACATTGACTTGTCTACAAGTCTAGTCTAATGTTGAAGATGTAGGCTCATGAGACTCGTTGTGATGAGGGGCTTTGGTGGGTTTACTAAACATTAGAGCCCTATAATAATTAGACGTGCATGTGAGGATATTTGATACATCAACAAGGCCCATGGACAACTTTTCTAGTAAAGAAGAAATGCCAGGAAGACAAGATGTCCATTGAAGAAACCCCGAAAAGCATTTAAACAAGATATTGAAGACAAAATAAGAAGTAGGCCCCACAAGTAAATTATAGGTGACTTGAACTGTATAAATAAAGGTTGTATCATTCTTCACTGACACATAAACACACAACTCTTCTCATCAAGTGCGATTTAGCCAGCCAGGCTTGCAGTATGCTATCTCTCACTGTACTTGTAATGCTGGTTCCTAGTTGTCGGTTGCTAGCCTCTGGCCAGCAGTGCTTCTATTACTTATCTTCGAGGTGCACTATTTTTTTTAGTATCTTAGCAATTCTTTTTTGGTGTGCTATCCTTGAGGGTTCTTCCTCATACAAGGGCACAACTATCTTGTGTTGGGTTTCTTCATGTAAATGGTGATAAACATGGATTGATTTCTTCTTAAGAAAACTTGTTGGATTTTCTCCTCCCCAAGGTTGGGTTTCCTAGGATAAAATCTTGTGTCTACTTTGCATGACTATCTTTCTATGATTCTATTGTTTCCATTGCAGTTTATTTTGGTTGAGATTTTTCGTGTGTAATTATTCTATGATAAAATGGCATAAAATTCTGCTTGAAATCATATGAAATAATTATCAGATCTGGAAATGGAAAATTCAATACTTTACACTTGGGTTAGATATGTAAGAGGAGTGCTAGTATCTTTGTCTCTCTTGTTCAATCATCTTTGTACTTTATCACTTTTTTTCTTAAAGCGCTATGGTTGTTTGGAGCACTCTTGGAAGTTTAGGGCTAGGGTTTGATCCCTAAGGTGGCATTGGAGTTAGGGTTTGGTGATAAAACCCTAAGTTGAACTTGTTGAGGAAGAGAATAGGAGACACCTTGCATGAGGTCAAGCAGGATTTGCTAGTGGTGATTCTATCTTGTTGGAGTATCTTTGGTAGAGCTAAGGTTTTTTTTCATTTTCCATAGCTAGGATTTAGAGAGCTTGGAGGGTGGTATCAGCCAGATATGTTGAGAGTATGTACTTAAAATTCATCTATTATTTACTTATATGAACTTTTTAGCTGTCCAAAATGGTTTTATTGCAGATTTTCTTTTTAGCTATCAGTCTTCATGGTTTGGTACTGACTTATGCTCTTCATGTTGATTTGAGATAAGTTAAGGATGAAATTGTTAACGAATTTAAATTTATATTGAAGATAATAGGCAGATTTACTGCTGTAATTCTGCATTAATTGCAGTGATTTCAGATCTGGTTATGCATGAAAAGATTGCCCTAAAGGTTGAAACTTGTTGCCACATTCGCATCTCTTAGATTGCCTAGTATATTGGAGTTCATGTGAAATGAAATATTGTCCACTGTTTGTTGTTGCAATTTATATTTCAGTGCAGCCCTAAGGCTGATAATCACAGGGATGAGATTCATGGATCCTCTATATAGGTGAAATTTCTGAGTTAAATCAGGTGTAAGGTTGCCCTGCAGGACAGTCCCGAAATCAAGGTTTTAAAATGTGCTTTTTTACAAAAACTGGAGAATTTGTTTTATATAAAGACTGCATCATGGAAGCAAATTACATTCAGAGACAAAAGGCCTAGCTTGTGGGAGAAGATGCCAGAGCTGAAGCCAAACAAGTCTGGGCTTGAGAGTTACAATGAACAATAGAGTTTTGGCAGCCTCTACAAGCAAAAATTCTATCAGGGTAAACCCTGTAGAAAACACCTGGAACAAAAACCAAAATTGAAAATTGTCACAGAAAGCTAATTAGGAGGGGACCTGCCCATATCTTCAACTTCATCCATTTCTTCATCCTAGTTTGTTGAAGGGGTCGTTGCATTGAGGTCGGGGATCTGCAGCGGATGCGGGCTGAAGTTGGTAGATTCTGAGCCTGCTTGAGCAATCCCATGATGTTCATTGGGAGCTGGTTGAAACCTGATTTCTTCAAACTGACTGCAGAGAGCGTTGACCTCGTCGTGGAGGGATTGAAAAGTTTTGCCTATGATGAACTGAAAGTTTGAGCACCGCAAGAACCTGGGATGCCAATGTGCCCACTCTCTCCTGAATGCTGATGACCACAGTGCGCAGATCATCTAGTTCCTCTTCCAACTGAAGCAGCCTTGAATTCAAGCCCGAGCATCTAGATGCCATGATGAATATGCCGCTCGAGCTCTGTAGCCACCCAATGAAGAGATGCTGGATGCCAAGGCCAAAATTGGCAATGTAGCCTTTTACTTCCGAATTTGGGGTGAAGTACAGACCCTTGTAGCTGCAAGTTTGGCTTAAAAACCATCTGCCCTTTCCCTCTTTGAGAAATGATGCCTGAAAACGGGTGAATCTAGACCTAGGGGATATGTTTCCAATGGCTTGTGAACTATGTGGAGGAAGAAATCCTGTAGAAGCATGGGAGCTGCCAGCCCCCATGGCGGCTGTGTGCAATAAGGAGTGAGAAGGGAGAGCAGTACAAGCAGAAGTCAACATTGGACGAGGGGGACAGAAGTAGGGAGGGAAGAGTCCCATCCCCTCAAGGGAGAGCAACAAGCGAAGGAGGATGTCGATTTTGAGAGGACAAGGAATGAGCATGAGGTGAGGCAAGGAAGGGGAAGGGGAGGGAAAGACTGGGGCAGATGGTGCCACAGGAGGGAGCTGCTGGATGCGAGGCAGCCAGGAGAGGTTCATGGTCAATAAGGGGGGGCCAAGAGAAGAAAGGGGGCCCACCAAGACCACAGGTCAAAGTCACATGCCCAAAACATGAAAACAAAGCTAAGGGGCAGGGCTAAAACTATGATGACCATTGATGTAGAGGGAGCCGATTTCCCCTGTGATTCCATAATTTGCCAGATGATCTGGGAGAGAGTTTAGGTCACGCTTGACAAGAGCACCTGATTAAAATCTTTGAGGATGCCCTAGATATGTCTGCAGATTGATCTGAGGCTCACGTCCGTCAAGAGGGTGGAAAGCCTAAGATGCCTTATCGGGTTCTTAGAGTCGTCCACGACTGAGAGGATTCTAGTCTTTCTGGTTTTGGCTATAAGCAAACCTTATAAGAGGGTGTACGCTTCAGCCTGGGTATTGGTGGCAACTCCTAGATTCCACGAAAAAGTGGACTCAATGTGCCCTCCAAGGCTATACAAAACCCCTCCCACACCGGATTTTAAAATGTATGTTAACTTAAAATAGACATAACTTTTGATTGTGAGGTCTAGTTGAGATTATTCAAAAACCATTGGAAAGAGGAGACACAAGGTAATATATTGGTAAATTTTTTGTTATTAATTGGGATAAATACTGAAAGTTTGAGAATTACAATCTAAGGGTTTTAGCATAGACCCAAATAAGAACCAATGGCAATACCCGACTTTAAAGGAGATGAAGCTAGAATTGATTCTAAGGAATGGTTGAGGATTGCAAACAGTAAGAAAGAATTTGATAAATCCTTTCATAGAGCTTTATATTCAATGCAGGAAGCTAAGGTCTAGTGTAAAAGTTTTGATTTCAAGACCAGATTATATCACATTGGGGAGAATTTGAAAAATTATTCTCAAAGAAATGGATAGGGAAATGCATTCAAATGATATGCAAAATATAAAATATGACTTGAAGGAAGTGTTATCCCATTTTGTGGGATAACATGAGATGATGTCTCGAGGCCCCTCGTGTTGCATAGATGGAGTGCCGAGAGACCATTGACTAATGCTGTCCATTTGGCACATATGGAAGCCCGGCCTATCACTACGCCATCCATTGTCAATGCATCCACCACACCGTCTAGCTTCTGGAAGGCACATGGGTCTTGCTCCATACAGTAAAAGTCAGGTATTGTGGCAAGTAACCACCCTAATATTTGAGGCATTAATACATGTTGTATTGAAGTTGCTTTTGATTATAGAACGTTTGCTTGGACATTATCCTTGACCCTGCTTCACCTTGGTGAGGGTCATTGATTTCCTAGTAAGTGGCCAAATTTGGGGAAGGGTGCAACCGTGGTCCCTTCGTCATCGACCATTCCCCGAACACCATACTTACCACTCTCCGCTCATTGCATTCCCATCATATTGGCTTCTTCTAGGCTCTCTCGCTTAGTGACCCAAGAAGGGCATGTACTTGATTTCATAGGAAGAAGGGGTCAAGGCCTATGATGGTGGCTAGCAAAAGATAAAAGACAAAATATAAAACCTTTCCAGATGCTCTTCAAAGAGGTCTTGAGAGTAATGAAAAGTTTCTCCTAAAAATCAAAGAATTTGAAAAAGCAAAATAACATTATACATGTCCCCACTTGTTGAGGTACACTCATGCTGTGTCCCTTCTTTTCCTGCATATGGCACTTTGTGCAAGCAGTACCTCTAGCTTCATGACCTTGGTGCCGCCTCTCTCAAGCTAATCGAGGATTTCACTTCTAGGGATTACCAAGGTTTCCTGACTATTAATTAATTAATGCAATGAATGGCCGGAAAGCGATTTATTGAAAACGGCGGGTGCAAGACACCCTCTGGCCAGCTAAATCTATAGATGAGACAATATGAGCCTTGTATGTCATGAAACCCATTGACATATGAAGTCTAAACCCTATCCACCTTCATCATCCACTACATGACCTTGAAGGGGCACCATTGGGAGCATCCCCTACTTGATAGTTTTGGTTCACTCAATAGTACTTTTATGACACCCTCCCATACCTAAACTTGGTCAATTGTATAGGGTCTTTGAGCATTTGTTTGACGGATTAGGCAGTTTTGATGCACATGTTTAGGCTTGCTTTATTAGATGTGGTTTTCACTGCTATGATATTTGACTTGAGATCTTGGAGGGTGCACCTTTTTGTCTTTGCAAGACCTTGTTTGGTGACAATTCTAGAGAACAAGCCTAGCTTGGCCTTCCATTGAAGCCCACAGTTGATGCCAAGTGTTGATGATTGTAACTTTATGAGACATTCTCCAACTTACACACCGGTGAGATGTGGATCATTGCAACCATGTGAGATATTCTCCACTTACAAACCTAAGAGAAAGTCTCAAGAGGGTGTGTGTTCCATAAGATAATGTGTGAGCTAGAATGTAGAGATGACCTCCTCCATTCCTGGAGAGTTGAGAAAACTCCGATGATTACCCCCTGCGGGAAAGCACATCTCAAGTTAGACGCACTGCGGGTTGAGCACATGGTGAACGTAGGAAATCCCAAAGTGTTGGGTGCACGTCATGAGACAGAGATGAAGAAGATGTATTAGCCTCCTCCGAAGCGTAAGAGTTGACGAGAAACCTGCATGACCTCCCCGTAATGCAAAGGAAGAAGATTTGTTGAGTGGATGTTCGGACGGTGCTACGTGAACGCGGTGAAGAAGTGTTCCTCCGTAATGCAGTGAGCCAGAGATATGGACATCCCTATGGATATGCCCCTAGTGGATGAGCACTAGTGGGTGTATTAGATCCCTTGCTATATTGTTCAAGAGTCAGACCTGCCTGTAACCCTAATTATAATATAAAGGGTACAGGTTGACACCACCTTAATGTGACTGGTAATTAATATAAAAGATAATTAATCTGGTTAATATTAATTATATTATAAGCTAATGTGGTTGGCCCTATTGTGCCAATAGACACTTTTGTTGACAGGTTCAGGTTAGTATAAGTAAAGGTAAATTCCCCATTGAGGAATTATATCTTTCAAGTGAGTTTGGAAATTTCAGCAAGTACACCTTCTTGGGAAAAGTGCGACCTCTCTTGGACGCTAGTTTTCTAGGGTTTGAGCACCCTCTTGTGTGCTAGGTTTTATCTTGGTGGTGAAGGTCTTTCTCTTGAGGAATATAACAAAGGATTTGGCTAGGTTTTCTTCCCTTGTTGAGAAGGGTTTCCTAGGATATTTCTTGTGTTCTTGTGCATGGTGCTTCTTCTTGTGATCTTGGTTGCTGCAACATTTATGGTTATGGTTAAATACTAAAAATGGAATGAACTTCATGCTTAACCTTGACTATTGAAAAATCAGCACCAAGGGCCCATGTGCCAAATCACGATGACTTGCCTTTGGAGGCCTAGAAGACATCATGGATGACATGACCTAGCCCTCACATGCCAAACGACTCGCCTAGGAGGGGCAAAGCGTCACTTCTTGAGGCTTGACGTCACCTAGGGCTAGGGTTTGGTGGTGATGGAGGTATTGCTCATTGACACATGGCACGTTTTTGAAGGAAGAAGGCTTTAAACCATGAAGAAGAGGCTTAGATGAATGACAAGTGGCCTTTGGAGGCCTAACCATGCTTCCCCAACTCCAACGTCTTGCTCCAAGTGTCAAAACGTCTCCCTAAAGGGGTGACGTCATCTTATTTTAGGATTTCTAATGTGTAAAAGTGTGAATTAAATATTATTATTTGGTTTAAGGGGTAAGATAAGGGTTGTTGACCCCTTATCTTATATTTTACCCTAACTAAGTGGACAAACTATATTTTAAACATTTGATATAATTAAAGATCATGTGAATCTCATTTGATAACACAACTCTCCCATTGTGAGAAGTACTTGGCTGAAATTTGTGCCCTCCTTGGGAAACCTTCTCTCTCTTGTGCTTTTTTGTCTTGGTTTCTTTATGCTACTGGTGGAAGAAGTAGTGCGCTACCCTTCTTGGAGTTTTTCTTTGGCATGTATGGTGGATTTATCTTGGTAAGAGGAGGTTTATCTTGTCATTTCTTGAACTATGTAAGGATTTACCTTGTTGATGCTTCATTGCTTAGTTACAAGTTTGATTTGCTAGATTTCTTGGGGAGTATAAGGATTTACAACCCCACCATTATCTATCATTTTGTCTAGAAGTTATTTGTTGCACAAGGTTTTACTAGGATAAGTAAAAGGGCTTACACCCTCCTAGTATCTCCTAGCTTAGCATTTGCTTGCCTTGGGGAGTAAGAGAGTTTACACCCCTGTTGTCGTCCTTATACACACCTACTAACGTGGAGAAGTCTCCAACCCACTTGGTGTGTCCTTGGAGGCACAAGTCTAAGTCCAATCCCACTATCACCTCGATTTGGACTTCTTCCGTCTAGGCTCACTCATAGGGAAGCCATGGGGGGTAGACCCTACTTAACTAAGTTAAGTTGATTAAGTGTTCTAGGAGATTTTAAATCTTGAGTTAGGGAGACCTAACCTAAATGACAATCAACAATGCAATGCAAAAGTTCAATGACAAGCAAACTTATTTACCTACAAACTCAATTAAGACTAGTGCCTAAAGAAGGGTAAATGGAGGCAATAAGATTATACAACAAATATACAATTAAATGAACTAATTACAATGAATAAAGAATATAACTTTACACTTTAAACAATTTATGAATAAAATCTACAAATGAAATACAACATGAACAAGTATACAATGAAAGAAATAACTTGGATGATTGCACAATTATACAAACGAATACTTAGATCCAATATACCAAGAAGCATGAGATATCCACAATGAAAGATGTAACTTAAAATAACTTGAAAGCAAATTGCCCAAAGAGAGAGAGTGTCATTTGAAAGTAAATGCCATTTGATTGTATTGTGGGCCCCCTCCCATGAGTAGTGCGCCCTTCCTAGCCTACCACATCACCTTTACCTTGTCCCCACACTCCACCTCACATTCCAACTCATCAATCCTCACCCAAACCCTAAGTGGTGC
>SNQJ01S0177784.1:4816-24580 GCA_010110895.2 Picea sitchensis
GAGAAGTCAAAGAAATTCTTGAATAGCTCATGAATCTTGGATGAGATCTTGGAAAGTCAAAGACCATCATGTGATAAATCAGGTCTTGGATACAAAGGAGAAGATAGACATGCTGAAGCAAGCACCTCAAAGAAGCATGAGGTAAGTCCATCAAAGAGAGAAGATACTATTGCAAAGAAACCATCTACACAAGGCAAATAGAAATTGATCTAGATGGATATCAGTGGCCACCCACCTTTTCCAGCTGGCTCAAAACAACTTTCTTGCAATTTTGATAATCTACTATTTTTAGCAGTTTTTCAGGTCCTGAACTTCCGGAGCCGTTTTGAGGCCCTAAACGATGTTTTTTGGGGTATGTTGAAATCATGAAATTTTGTGCAAATGTTGTAGTCCTCGAATAGATCTTTCCAATGGGCTATCATATGCCTAAAACGTAGATCGTATACAAAAGTTACGACCCCGAGAAGTTGATGTACTAACTTACCCAAACAGGGCCCACATGATTTTTGGCACTTCATCTCCTAGGGTTAGGTTTTTGGATGTTTAGGGTTTTTGAAACTCCTGCTTATTGTAAAAAGGCTTCAAAGCCTCATTGTAATCATCTTCTTGCGAATGAGCGTAGCCATCACATCTCTTCTCAGAGATAAACTATCACCATTCCAGCAAGCTTGTTTTCCACTGCATTTTACAGTTTCATCTTATTTCCTTATTGAAAAGAAAACCAGTTTTACTGTATCTCTGTTATTTTGTGTTAAGCATCTGGTAATAATCTGTAGTCATTTCATTCTGCTCATAAAATACGGATCAAAAATTCAAAAGAACAAAGCAAGGAAGACATCAAGAAGCCATTCTTGAGAGACCAAAGCAAAGGTATGAAAATGTTTTTCATGGGTATTTTTATTCATGTAATAGATATGGTGATGCAGGAGCATCACAAGAAACAAGCGAGCATGGGACAAATGCCATTGCATTTTGGCACATGTTAAAATTGTTTGAAATATTTTGAAAGTTTGGATGCGCAGAATTTAATGTGATAGTTAAGAAAGGCATACTTCCAAATTGTAAACAGATCTTGAGTGATCCGCTCTCATCTGTAGTAGATACAGGCATTTATGCATAGTTAATGAAAGTAGGTAGATTTAAATTCTAGATTAGACAGTTTTAGGAGTTGAAGGGAAAACGACTATAGACACCCTCATCCTGTATCATTGTAACAATATCATAGATGAGAGAGCACAAAAGAGAAGAAGCAGAGAGATGTGTAGAAGAAACCATGTACAAAAGTTCTGAAATTAATATATGGAGCTTTGATTCAGACTCATGGGATTATAATGCTTTCTATGTATATATGTTGAATGTTATGTTTATGGTTGTTTTACTCTTTCTGTTGTAAATTTGTTGTTATGCTATGTGTGTATGATTTCATGTTAAGTGTTTGAAGTCTGAGAGAGAGAGTAAGGAAATGAGTTTCAATTGTTTCTCTTCTTGAGTAAAAGTTCCTGCAAGGAGTGCAGTGAAGTGTTCACAAGGAGTGCGTTGACAGAGTTCAGAGTTCATCTCTGAAAGCTTAGGAGGGATACCATTGTTCTCATTTTCTGCAGAAGTGCAAGTCCAGCATAGGAGCCATGTAAGGTGTGCGCAGGCTGGTTGGAGGTTCAGAACTCATCAACCAAAGAGAGGGTTGAAGACTGTTGTCGCAAGGAGTTGCACAGAGTCAAAGGACTCAAATACTTAGACGTATTTGAAGAAGTTACGCAAGGAGTGCGTGCAAAAATCTCTTAGGATATTTGAGTTTGCGAAAGGAAGCTCAGGAGGATTCGTGCCTTCAAGGAGTTCAAGAGGAGGCAGGGAACTTTGATCATCGTGACAAGGGCAGGTTCAAGAGGAGGATCACCGGGTCAATTTAGAACCAGATATCTTTGAAGAAGAAGCTTGGATGGTCAGAATTCTCCAAGGAGAATTCCCGAAATAGCGAGAACTGTAGGATCTATAGGAGTTGCAAGGAGGATAAGGGGCCGTTGATCTTGAATTATTGGGACGTCAGATCATTTCGGCAGTTCGGGGTTCGAAATTCTCAAATCACACGGGCTGTCAGATTGAAGGGAGACTTATAACTGTTGATCCCGGAGGGGACGTTGTATCGGAACTCGGGAAACTGGGGATTGCAAGGACATAAGGTGGTTCGAGAGTTCCAAACTCTCGATACCCGAAAACCAGAAACAAAGATAAGGTGACACGTGGAAGGACAGGAGACTTCCTATTGAGGTTTGTGAGAACATCGAGGAGAAGTACCATTTCGGAATTTCGGGACTTTGGAGACCGGAAGACAGATGCGATAGAGTATTCGATCCTTAGCATATCGAACTCCTGGTACGTGAAATTGCGCTGCCCACTGGATCAAGAGAGGGTCCACAGTCGTTGATCATTTTAGAAGAAGGATAGCAGTGTTTTTCATTTCGGGATTCGACATACCGGGAATCCTGTTGACGAGAGAAAAAATACAGTGAAGAGGAGAACCCGATATGCGAAAGTCCGAAAGGATTTCAGTAGACGTCATTTTGGCATTTCGGGGTTCAGAGGTTCGGGAGTCCCGAGGACATAGTGAAAGCGCATTTCGGTGTTTGAAACCCCGAAAACGCAAAGAGAAAGGGAAGACCGAGACATTTTCATTTTGGCAAATCGAAAGTCAGAAGTTCGGGACTCCAGGGGTCGAGAGTAGAGTTGCATGTCATCGCAACTCCCGAATTCTCGAAAGACAAAAAGTCGAAATTGACATCAGGAAGGGCCAAGTGTTAGTATTTCGGGTTTCAGAGGTAAAAGAGGTAAGGCGCTTGACGCGGGATTCACAAAATCATGAAATTCGATATCCTAAAGTAAATGAGGAATTTTCCTCAAGGTTTGTTGTGGGTGTTGATTTCCCAAAAGGGAAATAGAAGAGCCAATCTAGCTCTCAGGGGCCGAAAGGAAAAGATCCTGTGCGGATTTTGACCTGCGGGTCTAGGGGTCTACGCCAGTTGTGGTATCAGAGCCCTTCTCTGTTTGTAGACTGCAGATAGAGGGAGAAAGAAGGATTTACCATGCCACCGAGAAGTAAAGATAGGTAGAATTCAGAACTAGAAGAGGAAAGAGAAATGCCAAGAAGACGAGACAGGCAATTACCTGATCCGGCAAGAGAAAGAGAGATGTGTGAGTTACGTGCTAGGATTGATGCCATGGAGATAGTACAGAGGCACACAGTTAACGCTGGGGATATCAGTGAGTCTGAAAGTGAAAATGAAGCTAGAAACGAAGAAGCTGCAGTTGAGGATGCTGCAGAAGAACACCTATTCAGGCAGTTGCAAGGATAGGTGCCAGAGCAAAAATGGACATTCCAATATATGAGGGAAACCTGGATGTTGAAGAGCTTCTAGATTGGATTAGAGCTCTGGATAAATATTTTGACTGTGAAGATGTCGAGGAAGACAAGAAGGTCAAACATGATGTCACAAGACTTAAAGGACATGCAGCGTTTTGGTGGGATGAACTACAAGATGACAGACGTTGCAAGGGCAAGCAGAAAATCAAGATTTGGGATAGAATGGTCGCAAAGATGAAGGAAAAATTCATACCTAAAGATTATCAAATTGTTCTGTTCCGGAGGATGCAAAACTTGAGACAGAAACTGATGTCAGTGAAAGAGTACACTGAGGAGTTCTATAAAATAAACATCAGAGCAGGTCATCGAGAAAGTGATGATGAAAAGGTTGCCAGGTATATGAATGGTCTGAGATATGACATTCAATATGAGATGAGCATGATGACCATTCAGATGGTGGACGATGCTTATCAGGTGGTTCTGAAAACTGAAGAGAAGTTGAGCCGAAAGCAAGGTCAGAGAGGCCGGGGTAGAAGTCAAGCTAGAGGCAAAACAATTGCCCAAGATAGGAATCAAAAACCTAAAGAGGAATGGAAGAAACCTCAAACTCATATTGAGAGAGGTGGAATCTCACAAAGAGGATAGTATGCAGACAGAAATACTTTTCCTTGAACCAGAGGAAGAGGAAGAGGCAGAGGTGGCGAGATAAAATGCTTTACCTGTGGGAAGAATGGGTATAAGTCTTATGAATGTCTAGATAAGAAGAAAGAAGGAGGTGAGACTCACATTGCCGAAGAACAAAGATGGAATGTTGAGGCAGAGGATGTTGAAGGCGTAATATCATTGATGATGCGGAAAGTTCTCTTAACGCTAGAGAAGGAGGCAGAGAATCCAGCCCAAAGAAACAGTTTGTTTCGAACAGCTTGTAAGACCAAAGACAGGGTATGCAAAGTCATTGTGGACAGTGGAAGCATGGACAATCTCGTTTCTACGGAGATGGTAGAAAAGCTGGAGCTGGAGACGAATGAACATCCAAGTCCATACCGAGTTTCATGGCTACAAAAAGGACACCAGGTAAATGTCACTAAACAATGTTTAGTAGAATTTAAAATAGGTGGATATAAGGATGAAATACTATGTGATGTCATTCCCATGGATGTGTGTCATCTATTGTTGGGTAGACCATGGCAATATGACAGGAATGTGATTCATGATGGGAGAAAGAACACATACACCCTGGAGAAGAATGGGAGGACTCACATGTTGCTTCTGATTAAGGATAAAGAAGCGAAACCTGAAGTTAGAAGCATTGTACTTCTCATGAGTGGGAAGGAACTTCTTAAAGAGGTTAAGAAGAAGGAAGACACACAATTCATCGTGGTTAGGAAGCCTAGAATTGTTTTGACCAATACAAGGGTGGATGATTTACCAGAAGAAATCCAGAAGTTGTTGGAGGAGTTTACCGACATAGTAGTGGATGAGCTTCCTTGTTCATTGCCACCGATCAGAAGTGTGAGTCAACATATTGATATCATACCTGGAGCTAGTTTTCCGAACAAAGCAGCGTACAGATTGATTCCGCAAGAGAATGAGGAGGTCAAGAGACAGGTCCAGGATTTAATGGACAAAGGGTTGGTTAGAGAGAGCTTGAGTCCATGTGCTGTTCCAACAGTGCTTAGCCCAAAGAAAGATGGATGCTAGAGGATGTGTATAGAATCAAGGGAAATCAACAAGATTACCATCAGATATAGATTTCCATTGCCAAGGATGGATGATTTGATGGATTGCTTAAGTGGAGAATTTTTTTTTCCGAAGATTGATTTGAAAAGTGGTTATCATCAGATTTGTATGAGAGGAGGTGATGAATGGAAGAAATAATTCAAGACAAATGAAGGGCTATATGAATGGATTGTTATGTCGTTTGGCCTAACAAACACGCCTAGTACTTTCATGACACTGATGAATGAAGTCTTGAAGGAGTTCATTGGAAAATTCATCATTGTCTACCTTGACGATATATTGATTTTCAGCAGAACAAAAATAGGTCACTTGAAACATTTGGCTACAGTGATGGAGAGATTACAGCGAGAGAAGCTGCTGATAAATATGAAGAAATCATCATTCATGAGGACATAACTCATTTATTTGGGATTTTTTATTTTTGCAAATAAGCTGAAAATGGATCCAGATAAAGTGGAGGTGATTAAGAATTGGCCATCGCCGAAGAGTATATTTGAAGTTTGAAGTTTTCATGGATTGGCTAGTTTCTACATGAAATTTATCAGAAATTTCAGTGGAATTAGTGCACCGATGATGGACACGGTGAATAAAAGACATAAATATTTTCACTGGATAGAAGAAGCAGAGAAAAGTTTCAACCTGCTGAAGAGAAGGATTACTGAACAACTAATTCTGGTGTTGCCATATTTCAGTAAGACGTTTCAGGTCAGGTGTGACGCTAGTGGATTTGCAATTGGAGTGGTTTTGAGTCAAGATGATAGCCCAATCACATAATTCAGTGAGAAAATGAATGAGGCAAAGATTAAATATTCCATATATGATAAGGAATTTTATGCGGTCATACAGGCACTGAAAATGTGGAGACACTATTTGGTTCCTAAGGAGTTTGTCTTATACAGTGACAATCATGCGTTGCAATTTGTAACTCAATAGGAACAGCTGAACCAAAGACATATCAAATGGGTTGAATATATGCAAAATTTTACTTTTGTAATTAAACATATTTCTGGAACTGCTAACAAGGTTGTTGATGCTTTGAGCAAGAAAATTTTTCTTATGCAAGAATTCAGAGTCAAAACATTGGGTTTTGAGAATCTCAAGGACATGTACAGAGATGATCCAGATTTCAAAGAGGCATATGAGGCGTCTGAGAATATAATTCTCAGGTATAGAAGTCAATGGGCAGAATATATGATCTAGGATGGATTATTATTCAGAGGCAATCAACTGTGCATTCCAAAATGCTCCATGACGGAGAATCTGTTGAAGGAAAAACACAGTGGAGGATTGGTCGGACATTTCAGTCACGATAAAACGTTCTCGAAGTTAAACAACTCATATTTTTGGTCAGGGATGAGAACCGATGTCAAAATATTTGTGGACAGATGCAGAATTTGTCAGCACTCAAAGGGAGAAAGACATAATACATTGTTGTATCAGCCGTTACCCATACCTGAGAGGTCGTGGGATGCAGTGAGCATGGATTTTGTATTGGGGCTGCCAAGAATGGAAAGAGGGGTTGATTCAATATTTGTGGTGGTAGAAATATTTTCAAAGATGGCACATTTCATACCATGCCAGAAAACCAGCGACGCAACTCACATTGTGAACCTGTTTTTCAAAGAAGTCGTTAGACTTCACGACTTACCAAGGAGCATAGTTTCAGATCGAGATACCAAGTTTGTGGGACATTTCTGGAGGACTTTATGGAATAAGCTAGGAACAAAACTATCATTTATCTCGGCTTACCATCCTCAGATGGATGGACAAACATAAGTGGTAAACAGGATCTTAGGAGATTTACTCAGGAGCCTAGTGACTGAACACCACAGTTAGTGGGATCACATTCTGCCACAGGCAGAATTTGCTTATAATGATTCGATCAACAGAAGCACAGGGCAGAGTCCATTTCATATTGTTTATGGAATGCAGCCAAGAGGAGTTTCTGAATTGAAGGATTCAGAACCGGATGAGACAAGAAGTGCTAGTGCAGAGGATTTTGCAGAGGTGATGAAGGAACTTCACAGTCAAGTGAAGGAGCAATTGCAGAATTCAAGCCAGGAGTATAAGCGCAGAGCAGATCAACGCAGGCATCAACTTCAGTTTGAAGTTGGTGATTTGATTCTTTCACATTTGAGAAAGGAAAGGTTCCTAAGGGGAACGTATAACAAACTGAAAATGAAAAAGATTGGACCATGCAGGATTATAAGAAAATTCGGGGCAAATGCATATGAGATTGAATTACCCGATGGGATCGAAATTTCACCAATAGTCAATATCTTAGATTTGTACCCTTACAAAACTGGAGAAGCAGGAGCAAACAAGGAGAAGACAGAGGTTCAGTGGGATAAACAAATTCCTGTAGCTGAAAAGCCATAGATGGAGAGTATACTTGACAAGAGAGTCAGCAAGAGGACCAGGAGAAAAGAGTATTTTGAATATTTGATCAAGTGGAAGGGACATCCAGTTGAAGATGCCAGCTGGGAGAATGAAGCAGAAATTCAAAATCATGGACAGACAGTGAAAGAGATTATGAATAGGAGTCCATGAAAATGTTCAAGCGAGGGAGTATGATGTAGGAGCATCGCCAGCAGCAAGCGAGCGTGGGACAAACGCCATTGCATTTTGGCACATGATAAAATTGTTTGAAATATTTTGAAAGTTTGGATGCATAGACTTTAATGTGATAGTTAAGAAAGGTGCACTTCCAAATTATAAACAGATCTTGAGTGATCCGCTCTCATCTGTAGTAGATAGAGGCATTTATGCATAGTTAATGTAAATAGGTAGATTTAAATTCTAGATTAGACAATTTTAGAAGCTGGAGGGAAAACGGCTCTAGACACCCTCATCTTGTATCATTGTAAAAATATCATAGATGAGAGAGCACAAAAGAGAAGAAACAGAGAGCTGTGTAGAAGAACCCATGTACAAAAGTTTTGAAATTAATATATGGAGCTTTGATTCAGACTCATGGGATTATAATTCTTTATGTGTATATATGATGAATGTTATGTTTATGGTTGTTTTACTCTTTCTGCTATACATTTGTTTTTGTGCTATGTGTGTATGATTTCATGTTAATTGTTTGAAGTCTGAGAGAGAGAGTAAGGAAATGAGTTTCAATTGTTTCTCTTCTTGAGTAAAAGTTCCTGCAAGGAGTGCAGTGAAGTGTCCGCAAGGAGTGCGTTGACGGAGTTCAGAGTTCATCTCTGAAAGCTCAGGAGGGATACCATTGTTCTCATTTTCCGCAAAAGTACAAGTCCATCATAGGAGTCGTGCAAGGTGTGCGCAGGCTAGTTGGAGGTTCATAACTCATCAACCAAAGAGAGGGTTGAATATTGTTGTCGCAAGGACTTGCACAGAGTCAAAGGACTCAAATACTTAGACGTATTTGAATAAGTGTCGCAAGGAGTGCGTGCAGAAATCTCTTAGGAGATTTGAGTTTGCGAAAGGAAGCTCAGGAGAATTCGTGCCTTCAAGGAGTTCAAGAGGAGGCAGGGAACTTTGATCATCATGCTGAGGGTAGGTTCAAGAGGAGGATCGCCGGGTCAATTTAGAACCAGAGATCTTTGAAGAAGAAGTTTGGACGGTCATAATTCTTTGAGGAGAATTCCCAAAATAGAGAGAACTGTAGGATCTACAGGAGTTTCAAGGAAGATAAGGGGCCGTTGATCTTGAATTATTGGGACGTCAGATCATTTCGACATTTCAGGGTTCGAAATTCTGAAATCACATGGTCCGTCAGATTGAAGGGAGACTTATAGTTGTTGATCCCGGAGGGGATGTTGTATTGAAACTCGGGAAACTGGGGATTGCAAGGACATAAGGTGGTTCGAGAGTTCCAAACTCCTGATACCCAGAAACCTGAAACAAAGAGAAGGCGACACGTGGAAGGACAGGAGACTTCCTGTCGAGGTTCGTGAGAATAGGAAGGAGAAGTACCATTTCAACATTTTGGGACTTCAGAGACCGAAAGACGGAGGCGACAGAGTATTTGATCCTTAGCATATAGATCTTTAGTATTCGATCCTTAGCATATCGAACTCATTAGTGAAATCACGCTGGCCATTGGATCAAGAGAGGGTCCAGAGTCATTGATCATTTTAGAAGAAGGATAACAGTGTTTTCCATTTTGTGATTCGGCATACCGGGAATCCTGTTGATGAGAGAACATATATAGTGAAGAGGAGAACCTGATACACGAAAGTCTGAAAGGATTTCAGTAGACGTCATTTCGGCATTTCGGGGTTCGAAGGTTCGGGAGCCCCGAGGACATAGTGAAAGCGCATTTCGGTGTTTGAAACCCTGAAAACATGAAGAGAAAGGGAAGACTAAGACATTTTCATTTCAACAAATCGAAAGTCGGAAGATCGGGACTCCAGGGGTCGAGAGTAGAGTTGCACGCCATTGCAACTTTCGAATTTGCGAAAGCCAAAAAGCCAAAATTGACATCAGGAAGGGCCAAGTGTTAGTATTCCGGGTTTCGAAGGTCGAAGAGGTAAGGCACTCGATGGGGGATTCACGAAATCGTGAAATCCGATATCCTGAAGTAAATGAGGAGTTTTCCTCAAGGTTTGTTGTGGGTGTTGATTTCCTGAAAGGGAAATAGAAGAGCCAATCGAGCTCTCAAGGGCCGAAAGGAAAATATCCTGTGCAGATTCCAACTTGCGGGTCTGGGGGTCTGTGGCATATGGTCACAAATCTTTTGAGTGTAGATCTCATGAAAGAAGATATAATGGAAGAATCTATAACACCATGAGGTGTTGGAGATTTGATCAAGTAAGACACATTGCTGTTCACTGTAACACTATGAGATGCTACAACTATAGTGGATTTGGCCAGAAATCCCAGGAGTGCTGGAACACAAGAAGAAAGTCCATGATGAGGACCTCACATAGCATGGCTAGAAGAAGGAATGAAGTAAGAAAGGGAGACATCTTTGAAAATGTGGATACTCAGAGCTCAAGTTCTGAAGAGAAGGGTCATCTATAGAAGTGGGTGAAGAAGACAGAGTAGCCATATTAGAATGAAAAATTGAAGGGAAGTTCAAATGTGTCATCTACTAAGGCACACACAGGTAACAATGGTGACAGTCTCGTGTACATGCGTTTTTACCTTGAATAGGTCGCGTACACACACACTCAGTTGTGCAGTAGCCCGCGTGTCCATTCTAAAGCCTTGGGAAAAAGGAAATGCACATGGCTTGGAGTTTGATGTGATGGTATAACTCTGTATTCCAGGGTCTGACATTGTTTATTGTAGGTTCTGACACTATTTGCTGTAGGTTTTCATGGTGAGATCACACAATGGTATAATAAAATAAAATATTGGGTGCATGGAACTAACCCAAGAGTAAGGATTGATGCTGATCTGCTGGGATTAACCATTTTGTGATGATGGTGGTGTACATGGCTGGTATATCTTATGATGTATTATTGGAAGCATATGTTGATATCATGGTGCATGGATTTTTCATATGGATTGGGCTACATGTTGTGACATATGGTTGGATGATTGGCACATGTTTTATGGAGGACTTGGCATACATGTATGGGACTCATCATTTTTTTGGTACTGGTGCATAGTAGTACACTCATATATGGTATTACTTGATTTTCACAACATTGGTATTTGTTTGATACATGATTGTGGCACTTGGTTCATGATGAAGACATATCATGAGTGATATGATACATTGTTTGGCATGTTGGTAGATGCGGACATATCATGAGTGATATGATACATTGTTTGGCATGTTGGTAGATGCACATGGTTGGCATATTGGTATATGCACATGTTGGCATATGGTGGATACATTATGGATGACATTGGCATTACTGTTGAAGTACATGGTTGATGTACATGGGTGTTGTGCATGGTGGGCACATTTTGGTACATGATGTACTTGGTGGATATATTGTTCATGATTCTCTATTTCATTGTTGACATATATTTTGTTTCATGATGAATGGTATGGCACAAGTTTGATGAATGAACAGTTCCAAGGATGGCCATATGGTAGCATATTGTTCATCTTGCAAAGAAGATAGGGGAGACATACCTTTGGGGGTCATTCTTCTTCCCATAATTCTAGAGGAGCGATGGTCATAGGGGAGTATGTTCGATGTATTTTCAGCATTACATCGATTGATATCCCTTGTTCAAAAAGAAAGATATTATTCAGAGGAATATAAAAGGCAACCAGACAGGGGGAGCAACCCCAAAGAGGAGAATGGCCCTTTTCCATTGAGATGTTAAAGGGGAGAGATAATCACATTGATGTGATTGATGTCTATTGATGGGAGAGATTGATGTGAGAGATAGTCACATTGACTATTGATGAAGAGCATGCCTTGTCTACATGTTGACATTCAATTGGTAATTGAGCGACATCAATGTTGGTATTGCCATCAATGCTAAAGGGGAGATTGTTGATCATGTTGTCATTCATGCCACTGGTTTGTCATTGATAATGTATGACTTGATTATTTGGGAGATTGTTGGATCATATGTCATTGATGTAAATGGTTTGGGTTTGATTGATGTCATTGATTGATGTCAAGTAATTGATTGATATGATGCCCCTTGATGAGAATGATATGTCCAAGTGGAAACTAATTGATAAACATGGATCATTAATATGATGCCCTTTGATGAGAATGATAGATGTCCATGGAAACCAATTGATAAATATGGATCATTGATATGATGCATTGATGAAGATGGATCAATGAGTTGTCATCGATACATGATGCATATTTATATATAATGGCGCAGCGGTGAATTGCAAATATGTATCATTATTGTCTTATCATGTTAGATAAGGTGCACAAATGGATGAACTCCAAAGTGGTCCCCTTATGGTGAAATCCCTCAAGACACTTTGTGGATTGAGTTATCCTAAGAGAATGGTTGGAGGACCCATGCTTGTATGTGGAATAATGAGATGAATATCAATGAAGTTGTTGGTGAAACCATCTAGAATGGATAGTGCTTGTCATGCCATTTCTGGTATGGAATGTCACACCTCACGGTTTGAGAGTTATGGCTCTCACGGTTGAAGGACCCCCATGTGATGGATTGAAACCCAAAAGGTCAAAGAAGTCAAAGTGATTGAAAAGAAGAAATCATTATTAAAAATGATAAAAGCAAAGTGACAAAATCAAGAAAGATTATTTAAATGATAAAATGAAGTGACAAAATCAAGAAGGAATATTTAAATGATAAAGTATTGGAGAACTTTCTATTCATGGAAAGTGGTTAACCCTAAAATAAGGAAAATAGGTTAAGTGACCTAGAAATGGGTTAAGTAACCTAAAAATGGGTTAATTGACCTAGAAGATGAAAGTATAAATAAGAAGCTAGGATCTCTTGTAAAATGAACATTTTTGTGAGAATTCTTGTGGATCAATGGAGAGCTTCTTGTGAATATCTTGCAGAGTATTGATGGAGAGATTCTTGTTAGAGCATCCTATTGGTGTGTATCTCTTGAGCATGATTGAAGATCTATTCTGAGGAAGAGAGAGAGAGAGGAGGATCTCATGGATGCATCAAAGTTTCAGCTATGTCGGAAATCTTTACGACAAAAGTCTCAGATTCACAGAAAACCTTATTTTTTGATGTCCACGTGGGCTGTCTGTGTATAGGGTGCATGTACACACAGGTTGGATATGTATAGGGTGAGTGTACACATGGGATGACTATGTATATGGAGCGTGGAGTGGATAAAATCATGGAGATTTTTGTTTGAGCTGGTGTCAATCTCTTGGATGATGAGGCAGGTTCCAGATCTGTTTTCTATGGCCTCAGATTTATCACTGAGACACTAGTATGATTGCATTATTGTCTTGATGGATACTATCATTTGATGTGTTGTGAATGCTTAGGGAATTCTTGGTATGGCTTCTATGATGTGGCTCAGTTTGGTTGATTTGGTTGATGGATTGAGAAGCACTCTTGTGATTCAGTAGTGACATGATTTCTATGGTATACTAGTATTTTATACATGATTGAGATAACATTCATATTGATTTGTTGTGGAGCATGAGAAAGATATTGGAGAGATTGGATTTGTTGTGACTGGCTGTGGGTCAGTTTGGACAGTGGAAGACAGAAGAGAAAGTGATTGAAGGTTGCAGAGGATATGGACATGTGAAGAAAAGCAAAACCCTAGTTGGTTAGAAGTACATGCTTGTTGCATTATACACTGGCTGCGTTCACGTGCGGGCTGTAGTGAGCCAGGGCGCGTTCCCACACAGGATGCACTACTGACAGGTCGCATACCTGCTGACAGATTGATATATGTTGAGGATTGTTGCCTCATCTCAGTTGGTGCTGAGGGTGTAAGCTAAGTCTTGCATTATAGAGTTGGTGCTCTTGTAGAGTTGTACTCTATTCAGTTGTTGCTGATAAACCCCAAGGATTGAAGTCCGTAATAAAAAGAAAATTGTACATACATCTTGTGTTCCTTATGTTCATTGTGGTGATGACTTGTTGATGATGTATTGTTGATATATGTTGTTGATATGTTCTCACATCTAACTGGTTATAAATGACAACAATGGGTAATGAATAAATGTTGAATGCTAATTGATGAGTTTTTGTGCAAGAGGTAAGTTTTGGAAAAAGCTCCCACACTCATTCACCCCCCCTCTAAGTGTGGTAGGTGTGTCCAACAAGGATTTGTCTCTTGGTTTCTATACCTCTTGGTGAAATCCTTCCATAATATTATCAACTTCCATCTACATTAGTTTATTTAACCTTTCATTTACTGTGCCTCTTTCTGTCATGTTGGTAATTTCTACCACGCACATACTGGGTACAAGAAATTATAATGACACCACTTCTTCCCGCCCATACACCAATATGAATGGTGCACATCCTGTCATATTCTTGCATGTGGTCATGTATTCCCATAGTACTGCTGGTATTTTCAAGTCCCAGTCATCCTTGTTGACATTACAGATTTGTCATATCATTCTCCAAGCTCTTATTGAAGGCTTATAATGTTCCATTTTCCTGAGGATGGTATGGTTTACTCTTCTGGTGATAGACTTCAAACTCCTCATTCATAGCCCTGATAGTACTATTGATAAAGTTGGTACCTTGATCACTCATCAAAATCCTTGGACACCCAAATCTAGTGATCACTTGCTCAAACAAGAAGTGCGTTGTTGTCTCTGCACTGCAGTCTTTTACTGGTGTTGCTTATGCCCATCTTGTTAAGTATTCAGTTGCAGTAATGATATATCTATCTCCTAACCTTTTTTTGGGTGTATGGATTGGTCCAACAAAGTATATTTCCAATTTTTCAAATACCTACCAAGTTACTTGTGGTCTTAGGGTCATCTCATCTCTTCTATTAGGTTTACCAACCCTCTGACATCACATTTCTGGAAATATTTTTTGGCATCTCTATGAATTTTTGGCCACCATAATCCTACATGTAATATCTTATGCACGGTAGATTTTCCTGCATAATTTCCTCCAGTTATTCCCTCATGATCTTCTACCAAAATTATAGGCTTTTCATGTTCTAATACACACCTTCTCAAAATGTTGTCTGCGCCCATCTTGTATAAGTGTCCTACAATCAGTTGATAGTCTACAACTCTTACTACCATATTTGTCTTCTGTGCAGTGTTAAACTCTTGTGGCACAATCCATGTTCTCAAGTATTCAATAATATCATCAAAATATTCATCAACTACTTGTACTGAAAATAATTGCGCATAAGGGAAGTTATCTTCCAAGTTGGTAGCCTCTTCTCCATTAGTTACCCTAGATAGGTGATCAGGTCCTGCATTTAGCTTCCCTGGTTTGACTATCACTTCGAAATCAAATTCTTGAAATAAAAATAGCCATCTACAGATCCTGCACCCCAACACTAGCTTGTTGACTGGGTATTCGAGGGAAGAATGGTCTGTGAACATCTTAAAGTGTTTTCCCAGTAAGTAGTCTTTGAACTTATGAAGTGTTTATACCATGGATAGGCCTTCTCTTTCTGTGGTGTTGTAGTTCTACTCTTCTTCTAACAATTTTCTACTTTCAAAGGCTATAGGATGGTCAAAATCCCCTGCTCCTAGTTGCACTAGAATTGCTCCAAGTTATATGCCTGATGCATCTACATGCACATGAAATGTCTTTTCCCAATTTGGGAATACTAGGATAGGTGTTGTGACCATTTTTTCTTTTAAGGTGTCCAACCCTTGTTAACAATCCCCATTCCACTGAAATATTATATCCTTCTTTAGCAGTTTTTCCAATGGTACAGTAATTTGCGCATACCCTTTTATAAATTTCCCATAATAGCTTGTATGTCCTAGTGTTTCTTTCAACTGGCGCACTGATTTTGGTGGTGGTAAATTTACAATGACTTTAAACTTAGAAAGATCTACTATAAATCCTTGTTTACACACTATATGTCCCAACAATATTCCAAAAGGTGTCACAAAAATGTGTTTCTTGATATTCAATGATATCTGACACTATATGCATCTTTCCAAAATTAACCTTAACACTTCTACATGCTCCTTTAACAAACTATATATATTCCAGTCATCTAGATACACCTCTAAAAATGGATGTATGAATTCCTTAAAAGAAACTATGATTACTCTTGAAAATATGGTTGGTGCATTCTTCATCCCAAAAGGCCTGACTATGTATTGGTAGGATCCCTATTTTGTGGAAAAGGTAGTCTTATACCTGTCATCTGGAGCTATTTTGATCTGATGGTAACCTAACAATCCATATTTAAATGAATATCCTTCCTGGCCTCCCACATTCTCTAGGGATTCATCTGTAAAAGGGGTAGGAAAAGGGTCATGTAGGAAAGAATCATTTAGTTTCCTCATATCTACACAAATCCTTATCCCCCCTTGTTTCTTTTCTTGGACTACCATAAGGATTATCCATTCAGATTCCTCTACTAGTTCTATGATACCAAATTCCAAGATTCTGTCAATTCTTCTTTCACTTTCTAATTATATACTGGATTCAGTCTGTAAGGTCTCTGCCTGATAGGTCTTGCCTCAGGTTTGAGAGGTATTTTCATCTCTCCTTTCTCTCATGTTATGCCTTTCATCTTTGTAAAGGTCGTTGGGAACAAGTCATTGTATTCATGAAGTAAATCCATTATTATTTCTACTATTTGTTCATCCCAATAGTCTCCAATACTTGCCATTTTAGGATTGTCAGTTGTCCCAATGTTGACTTTCTTCACTTTTATTGGTGCAAAAAATACTTCAACTCCAGAGATGGACCTTCCACTTCTCTTTCTCCTTCAATATCTGTAATTTGAATCTTGCGCGGGTCATCTTCATCTTGTGCTTCTTCTTCCACATGATAGCATGATAGTAGTTCTTTGACTGTCTGTCTATTATGTTGTTGATATTATGTCATTATTTCAACCTCTGGTTCATCAATAAATATCACACCTTTTATATGCTTTAGTGTTGAATCCATGTTGGGGTTCTCATGTTCAAATGAGAAGGTTACTACAAAGTTTTGCTGTAATGTTTTCCATTCGGTAGTGCCTCTACACATCTCTTTCTCTACATATCAGTTCTTTGGGATTCCTTCCAGTGTGTGGTTGAAGTGATGAGGCCATTCTTCTGGTGGTGTCATCCTACATTGTGTTATTCACTTATCCAAGTGTTATGTTGGTGTCCCTTGTCCATCATACCTATGCATTGTATTTCTCCCCTCCTCTACGCCAAATCTAATATGCAATAATTGTTTAAATTAGTACCAGTCCTGAATTGTTTCTTTATGCGCACCCCACCATATTGTAGGTGTATCCTTGAGTGAAATATATAGGGATAAGAGCCTATGATTTTCTAACACTTATTCTTCATATTTTGTCAAGAATTATTCCAAGTCATTTACCCCATGAAAACTAGGAGGTTCTCTTATCTCTGTACCAACCCATCTTACTACGTGGTCTATTCTTGCGCACCTTCTTGTGGAAAATTCATGTAATATCTGTTTCCAATTCTCCAAACTTGTATCTAAGTTAGAAGCACATGATGTGATGCTTCTCTAGCCAAGTAATCCATCTTTAGTTATGTTAACATAATATTCTTCGTGTGTTGTGGTTCTGTACAACTGGTTTATTTCTTCCAAATCTAATCAAGTGCGTTCTACAAACCTTTCTCCTTATGAAGGGTCTAATGGAGCAATGACTCTATATTCTTGTGATTCAAATGTCATTTTACTTGTCTTTAGGTTGATTATGGCCTGGTTATCAAATTCACAATACAATCCAAGCAATGTTGGATAAGGTGTTGTGCCATATACTATCTCTATCACTTCAAATTACTCCTTAGTGTGCATTCCATCCAAATCTACGGTCACACCTTTAATCCTTCCAATTAGTAAAACTCTGTGTTGGATTTCTAATTTCAGATGGACTGGTGAATAACCTAATGTGGGCTCTCCCATACATTTCCATGTCTTCTTAGGTAAAACATTTACTTCAGAGCCTAAGTCCAGTATAATATCCCCCATATTGAAATCCCCAATATTAGCATTGAGTCGGAATTCCTTTCTTGTCCTCCTTCTTGTATGGAGGTAATTGATCTTTTTCTTCTCTAATTTCCCCTCTACCTCTGTGTTACATATTTCTAGCAAATTTTGTAAAATTTTGACAAATGATGGATCCTTTAATAATTTAACATAGGATTGCAGAAAAGTTTTTATGTTACTTGCTTTCCTTACAGGTTGTGCTTCATTGGTGTGGTCCATTGATGAGGGCATTCCATACATTGGTGCCTTCTCAGTGTGTTTTGCGGCTGATGTAGATGGCACATATTTCTTGAGGAAATCCTGACTTCCCTCCTTGAATGTTTTTTTTTCTTTCTGCGCATCAAACTGCTTCTATGGTTCAATATTATTCTTCACACATTGGTGTTGCGCTAGATAGTGTCTTACTGCATCAAGTCTCATATTATCTCCTCCTCGTGTGACTATATTGATGTTTCTTCCATCATCCCTGGATTTTGCATAAATCTATTGTACATTCTATTTTTTCGGGTTCCTCTTTTCTTGGATCTTCCCCAAGAGTTTTGTACAATATTCTGTATCATGGTCTATTGCAAGATAGTACATGCATGTCACAGGTGGATGTGGACATTCCCTTGAATAATGTCCTGTATTTTGGTAGTTGTGGCACACTACTATACCTATACCTCATCCAAATCCTGCTCTACCTCGTCCTCCAACTCTGTATCCATTTCGATCTCCTCGTGGTGCGTTGTACTAAGGTACCTAGTTATACTACGCGGGGTTATATTGTGGCTGCGCAGTGTTTCATTGTGGTTGCGTAGTGTTATACTGTTTATGCACATTGTTATATGGAGGTAGTACCTGGTTGAACTGAGATGCATCTTGTCCTGTCACAATTTCTTCTCGCACCCTATAAGTATATGAATCTATTTCTCTCATCAGCTCCACTGTCCTACAATATTTATCATCATAACCCGCCGACTTGAAAAATATGCAGTGTGAGCTCTTGGGTATTGTCTGATACTTTATCATCATTGGAAAATGATATGGATCATGCCCATGCATTTTACAAACTTTGCACCATGTTCCTCTTGTTGGAAAATGGTTTGGTACTCTTATTTCCATGTACTGCGAGAAAGTTGGACATTCATTCTTGTGGTGTCCTTTTATCCTGCATGTGGTACACCAAACAACTTCTCTTTTCTCTTTGCCTTTATTATGGTCAAGTTGAAATGTGAGTTTCTTCAGATCCTCCTTCAAATCCTCTATTGTTGGATATGTGTTTTGATATTAGACTCCAGTTGTAATGTTGCTTGCAGAGCCTCTTCCTGAGTTTGGAACTTTTGTTGTCTTAATGGGTATTTCAAATGTGGTAGCAGAGAGTTCACAAATAAATGCCTATGTTTCATATCAGTAATTGCATACTTCAACTTACCTTTAAATCCTTTAAACCTCTAATCAATTTCCCAAATAGACTCATTTGTTATCTCCTTGATTTCAATCATTTCATTCATATACTGATCTTCTAAGATAGGCTTCTTAAATTCATTTATCAATAGTCGTTTTACTTATGCAGTGGTCCTTTCTATTCCCAGTGGACTATTTACATCAAGGCTCATATACTAGTTCAATGCGTTGTCTCTTAGCGTTATATCTAACTACGCAAGTTTTGCATCCTCATCTATGATCTGTTGAGTAAATGTTATATTCTTTGCATGTGTGTGTGTGGGCACGTCAGATTAGACAACTGTGTCTAAAGATGCCTCTAGTAGTGCTATTTGTGTCATGTGTGCCATGCGCTTTTGTAGGGGGTGTTAGCGTCGAAAGTCACTCCCGGATTGCTATCAGGAGCAGAGCCCGACGCCCATCAGTTTAGTGTCACGATTGTTTATAGGTGGGTGATCAAACGGAAGGAAACTCGAAACAGTAGTGTTCCAACTCTGAAAATAGGCCAGGTATGCATGAGCAAGTGAGGTCTTGCAAAAATTTCAGACTGTGAGCTATAGTAAAGGGTGGACAGACGGAAGACTTCTGGAGAAGAATGCGAAAGTCTGTTATAAACAGCAGGTTCCTAACAACTTTTAGAAGAAAGCATCCAAACACAAGATCTTCTTGCATTTAAATACAGAGCACCAGAAAATACAATAATGCCACGATAA
>SNQJ01S0177785.1:9115-19764 GCA_010110895.2 Picea sitchensis
CGATGTTGTTCTTGCCGTCGATGACAAGCACACTCTTCCCGTAAAACATGCCAACAATCTCCCCCTTTGGCATTGATGGAAACCCTGAAAGGTTACACTATTCAACTTAGACCTTAAACTATAGCATACATACAGTACCATTTTCTCCCCCTTTGAAATCAATGTCACAGAAAACAGAGAGTGACTTTGTGCTCCCCCTGAGAAAATATACTAGGAGCACTCTCCCCTTGATCAGATAGACTATTTATCTCTATAACGGGGTCACGGCCAACTTCTGGCGTAGATACTCAAACTGATCTTTTGCAAGCGGTTTAGTGAAGATATCATCAATCTAATCTTTGGATGGAATATAATGCAAAGAAACAACAGTTTTGGTCACATGTTCCCTCAAGAAGTGATACTTCATGGGTATATGCTTGGTATTGGAGTGAAATAAAAGATTCTTTGACAGAATAATTGCATTAGTATTATCACAATGAATAGGGATCGGTGCAGTATATTTTACCTCCAATTCTACAAGTGTTTGAATCATCCACAATACTTGGGTACAACAAGTGGCAGCTGCAATATATTCAACTTCAATAGTCGATAAGGAAATGGAACCTTTCTTCTTGCTCAACCATCTACAAGAGAATCTCCTAAGAATAATGCACCTCCACTCGTGTTTTTCCTTTCATCCATGCAGTTAGCCCAATCAACATATGAATAGACCTATAATTGAAAATTATGATTCCTAGGATACCATAGGCCATAGTTCATCATTCCTTTCAAATATTTGAATATTCTTTTGACAGTTATCAAATGACTCTGTTTAGGTGCAGATTGATACCTTCATACCATTCCAATAGCATGCATTATCTCTAGACGAGATGTTGTGATGTACAACAGGCTTCCTATCATAGACCTATATGAACTCTGATCAACATCAGGTGAGTAATCATCCTTTCTTATCTTGCATCAAGTAACCATAGGTGTGCTCACAGGTGTAAAATATTCCATTTGAAACCTTTTCAATATTTCTCTTAGATATTTCTCCTGAGAAATATTCCTTTATACCTCTAAGCAATTTGCAGACCAAGAAAAAATGGCAGTTCCCCTATCATAGACATTTCAAATTTAGACTGCATGGCAGAAGCAAACCATTGTAACAATGAAGCATTATTACTTCCAAAGATGATGTCATCTAAATAAACCAACACAATGAGAAAATCATTATCCTCTGTTTTGATATATAGATTGTTGTCAATTTTTCCTCTCTTGAACCCTTTGTCTTAAAGATACTTATCCAGTATGTAGTAATAGGCATGAGGAGCTTGTTTCAACCCATATAAATATTTCTTGAACTTGCAGATAAAGTCAGGGTTATCTGACAGTTGGAAACTTTTTGGTTGTTCCATACAGACTTCTTCTTTTAGATCTCCATTTAGAAAAGATGACTTGACATCCATTTGATAGACTTCAAGCTTCTTATGACAAGCATAGTCAAGAAACATTCTAATAGCTTCTAATATTGCTATGGACGCAAATGTTTCATCAAAATCTAGTCCTTCTATTTGAGCATACCCTTTGAAGACCAATCTAGATTTATTTCTTACAGTATTTCCTTGCTCATTCATTTTATTCTTAAACACTCATTTGGATCTAATTACATTATTATCTCTAGGTCTAGGAACAAACTCCCAAGTATTGTTCTTCTCAATCTGATCCAGTTCCTCATTCATTTATTTTAACCAATTTACATATTTACTTCCTTCATCAAAGTTCTTGGGTTCCACCATGGATATGAGGGATATATGTGACTGCTTAGTGTCTTTGATTATCCTTCTCCTAGTTTGTACACCTTTTTATTTCTCACCAATTATCTGACTTGCAGGATGATTCTTTTGAGTAATTCTAGAGGAAATATTTGACATTGTTTATTGATTTGAGTATGCTTGAGTATTTGTATCTTCATCTGAATTAGAGTCTTATTTTTCTTATTCTTGGACCTGTTCATCTTCAACTTCAACTATATCCTCTATTGTGGATTCAATATTTCTCACCTCTCTTACTGGGACTCCATCAACTTTTATGTCAATGCAATCAACCAATTTATGCAGCCTCTTATTATAGCATCTGCATCGTTTATTGTTTGTAGCATACCCTAAGAAGATGCGTTCATCATCCCTGTCATCACACTTGCCAAGGTTTTCATTATTATTCTTTATGTAGCACTTACTCCCAAAGACTTTGAAGTGTTGGATTGAATTAGGTCTTACATACGACAATTCATAAGGTGTCTTGTCACTATGTGGTCAGAGGTGAGCTTTGTTAAGAATATGGATTGTTGTGTGTATTGCTTCTACCTAGTAGGTTTGACCAATGTTCTTCTCATTCATCATTGACCTGGACATTTGCTGAACCGTTCTGTTTTTCCTCTCAACTACTCCATTTTGTTGTGGAGTTCCTGGGATTGTGTATTCTCTCTTGATCCCATGTTTATCATAGAATTCATTGAAATTACTTGACATAAATTCTCCTCCTCTATCTGATCTTATAACTTTTAAACTGTTGCATGTTTGATTCTCAGTTAAAGACTTAAATATTTTAAATGTCTCAAATGCTTTAGATTTTTATTTGAGAAAAGAAACCCAAGTGAGCCTGGAGTAATCATCAATGATCAACATGAAGTAATTTTCCTTCCATGTGCCTTCCTGTCTTGATGGTCCACACAAATCCATATGAATTAATTGGAGTGGTTTCTCTGTTGAATTAGAGCTCTTGGATTTAAACTGTGTCCTGGTTAGCTTTCCTACTGGGGCAGGGTTTACATGCAGAGTCATGTGGTTTTGATATTCTTGGAAGATCTTTTACTGCCTCAAGATTTTTTATCTTGATTAAGTGGTCAAAGTTTATATGTCCAAGTATCCTATGCCATAACCAACTTTCATTATGTTTTCTTAGATGACACTCTTCTCTATCTTCTTTGGGCACATATACATTATTATCTGTCCTTACACCTTTAGCCACCACTTGTCCTGAGTTTACAGACTTTATCCTACAATATTTGGAAGTGAACACCACTTCACATCTTCTATCACAAATTTGACTTACACTAAGCAAATTATGTTTCATCCCATCTACAAGAAGAACATCCTGGGCTTTTCCTTTGCCATTACTTAAACTCACCATTACTTTACCCTTGATTTTACCTGGTTCATCATTTCGAAAGGTCACATTTCCTATTTTTCTTTTACTTATAGACATAAAATTAACCTTGTCTCCAGTCATGTGCTTGGAACATCCATTGTCTATATACCAGGGGTCTTTTTGTTTTTGAGCTAAAATTACTAGACCACATTTTTCACTATCTTTCTTTTTCCATGTGTTGACATTTATAGCTAAGGGTTTTATCCTTGGATCTGCTTTGTAATTCTTCAGATGGCAGTTTGCAGCTTTGTGGTAAAAGTTATGACAGTTATTAATTCGAGCTAAATGTTCAATAGTTCAAAGTGATTGGTGCAGATTTGTCTACTCATTGGTTGTTTGGTTCTATGTCGCAAAGATTGTTTGTTTCTTGATCTACTCAGTTGCATGTCTCTAAACTTAATTAGACATTTTTCAATCTTATGACCAAAATTAGAGCAATACAAACAATAACCATGGAATGAATTTTGGTACCTGAAGGATGGCCTTATTCTTGGCATTTGTTGCTCCATATTTTGATATCTTTGTTTTTTATTAGGGATCATATTGTATTTATTAGATTTTGGTGGCAGAGTACTCACATGGTCTGATTGTCTAATGACTTGGAACTTTATCATCTTTACTAACTCTTTGCTTTCTGGTTGTTCGCTACTTGAAACACTTACATAGCCTAAACCAATATTCAACAAAAGAGATATTTTTTTTCTCAGAATGTCATTTAGTTATGCTGAGGCTTTAATGCTTGGAAGATTTTGGAGATACAATGCTTTAAACTTCTCCATATCTTTTCTAGTTTTTACTACCTCTTCTTCCAAGGCTTCACATCTTGCCTTCTTTTCTGATAACTTTTGTTTCAGAATGTCCTCTATTTTCTTTACCTCTTCTAATTCCCCTTTTAGTAGGGCAAAGTCTTCATCAGATTTTTTACTGTCTTTCTCGAACTGTATCAACAATTGTTTTTTATTTTTCTTCTTAAATTTGAGTCTAGCAATTTCTTCTAGAGCACTGATCAATTCTCCTTCCAAGTCAACCACAACTTCTTCATCATCAACATCAATTCCTATGATTTATTATCATAATCCTCTTTGGCCATAAGCATAAAGTCATTAATTTTATCTTCACAAGAAAAATCACTATATGTGTCTTTTGAAGAGTCATCATTATTTACACATAAACTTTTCTTTTTACCAAATATCTTGTATTTGTACTTCTCTTCACCTTCAACATTTTGGTCCTTCTTCTTGTGTGGACACTTAGATGCAAAGTGACCTATCTTTCCACAGTTAAAAAATTTGAAGGGAAACTTGCCTTGGTACTTTCTTGATCCTTTCTTTAGTCTTCTCACAAATTTTGCTTCAATCTCATCAAGCTCAGAATACTCATCCTTATCTGATTTAAATGATGCTTCTCTAGAGGTGAGTTTATATTTACCTATGCTCATTTCATAAGTAGTTAGAGTTCCTAGGAGTTGGTCAATAGACAGAGTTTTAAGATCATTCATTTCTTCTATTGTATAAACTTTTGGATTAAATCTATCGGGCAGAGATCTTAAAATATTCTGAACTAAAAATGAATCTTCAATCTTCTTACCAAGACCCTTCATAGCATTCACAATCTCCTCAAATATTAAAAAATATTTACTAACTATTTCATCCTCATTCATCTTTAGTTGTTCAAATTTCAATCTATGTGTCTGAAGTTTGGCACCATTTACTTTCCCATCTCCTTTATAACTGCTAATAATTTTATCCCACATTTCTTTGGCAGATTCAAGTTGCATGGCCTTCACAAATTCATCTTCAGCAATCCCACTCAAGATAACATTCATTGCCTTAGTGTTGAAGTTGAATTGTATCTTTTCATCCTTAGAAGCTAGTACATCTAGCTTCACATAACCGATCTCTACAACATCCCAAACATCAACACCTAAGGCCATGATGTATGTTCTCATTCTAACCTTCTAGAAGGAAAAATTTATTCCATCAAACATAGGAGTCTTATTGGTTGAAGTTCCTTCGTGGCTTGTCATGTTTAATCTTACTAATCTACCTTTAAATAAAAGGAACCCCCTCTAATACCAATTGTTGGAATTATTAAGAAAATTGAGAGGGGGTGGGGCGGGATGAATCAGTTGTTACTGTGCTTAAACAATTTTATGACTATTAAAATATTATTAACCTTCTCCAAGTGATCATTAATATTATGCAATACATGAACAATAGAAATAACAAACATCAATCACACATATGATATAAACAGAGAAATGTATTTCACGAGGAAACAAATAAAGGGATAAAACCTCTTCTTCTTCGAATGATAGACAGTCTTTTAAGTTCTGTACATCGTCTTTCTTTGAGCGCCAACTCAAAATGAGGCTACAACCTCTTCTTTAACAAGATGCAACTTGTTCAGAGCACCAACTCTCTAGTTTCTCTAGCACCCACTAGACGGAAGCACCAACTCCCTGAGTCTTCCAGTACCAACTGGATGGAAGCACCAAATTCCAATCACATAGGCACCCACCTATATAACAGAGAACAATGGTTCTCCCTTGCACCACCCTACCACCCTGGTTTTACTGGCTACAACTAGATGGAAGATATAACTTCCTGTGTTCAAGAACCCACTTGAAAATCTGAGGACAACAATCCTCCCTAGCACCACCCTACCACCCTTAGATATAAAATTTTACTTACTTGTTGTGTCTTTGATATGGTTTGTTACAACACCATGTATCCTATGCCTTCTTCATATTCTATGCTCTGTTCCTCTTTTGCATCTTTCTGCTTCTATGCTCTCCTCTTTTTCTTCCTCCACACAACCCTCCTCTGTTGAACTTCTCTTCAACATTTTATTCTCTGTGTTTCCTTTGCATTATATGCACTACACCTCTAATATCCACTTCAGGTACTCCAAAACCTCTCCTCCTACTCCCCTACATAACCTTTTAGCAAAGCTCACTATACTCTCTATTCTACATATTTTTCTCACATTGAGTCCTCTTCCTAATCATCATTCAAACTCTTCATATTCCCTGGTGGTTATTCTGAATTTGTTCGTCATTAGTGGTAGTTATCCTGAGATTATCTGGCTTCTCTAGCAGTCGAAACTCTTCGTCTTCCCTGGAGGTTATTGTGAATCTGTTCATCATCAGTGGTCATTATCCTAAGATTCTCTGGCTTCTCTCGCAATCAAAATTCTTTGTCTTATCTGGCAGTTACAGTCAGTCATTTTGGCTTCTTTGGCTTCTAAGCCCCTTCCTTTATGCGACCACCAGTGGTGACCACACGCTTATTCAAAAGGTGTTTCATGATCTTGGTCTTAGCGAGTGCTAGCTCCTTCTTTCGATATGACCTTGGGCGATGATCTCATGCAAACACGTGATTGCGAGCACGAGCTCTTTTCTCGTTAGCACCTTGTCGCATGTGACCTCAGGCTACGTCCTTACATAAGTGAACGATTGTGGGTACGTCCAAAAGTGGTTTGGGATCGACCTATTTTCTCCCCGCAATCCACCTCCAACTAACATGTAACCTTTCTCCAAAATTGTGGTTTCAATTGCGGCCCACTCAAGAAAAATTAAGACCTAAGCATGTTCTGACCCCGCAATGTGATGGGACCGTCGATGTCACGATCTTGACGGTGCTCCTAAATGGATGGTTTAGATTTTTTCTTTCAGGATATGGGGATCAGATCTAACCTCCCTAAATCAATGATTGTGATTTATTTCTTGATCTAGGCTTCAGAAGTTTCAAATCTCAAACTCTGCTTTTCTCCATACACCAATCTTCTGGAGTCGATGATATCTAGACACATGTCCTTCTCAATCAAAGACTCTGCTCTACTTTGGGAATTTTGACCTTTCAACTAGATCAATGGTTTTGCGGCCCCTTTCTCGATCAACGATCGATATCTCCTTCGGGTCTCCGGACTTCTGAAATCTCAAGTCTCAAACTTTACTTTCCCTCGAAGTATACAGATTACTGCCATGTGTCCTTGTTGAGGTGGTCTACTGACATAGGTGAGACGTGTAGGCATTGTAGTGGAGTGTGGAGGTAGAGCATGGTAGTGGAGTGTGATGTGTAGCGGGTAGTGGAGTGTGACATCGGAGTGCAACGGTGGTATGTATGAGTGGTTTGGTGGTTTGATCAGAGGGGGGGTTAGGTGGTAAGTGGTAATGAGCGAGGGGGCTCCGAGTTGATAGGAAGGTGACACGTATGAGGGTCCCACATGGGAAATACCACCAACTTGGACCCTCCCCATGGTTAAAGGCAGAAAGGTCAGGGGGGGCGTCCGATATGACCTGTCGACCATAGATCTGAGTGCCCGATTGTCAGCCCCTAATATTAGCGCACCCTTCCTTCCACTTTAGAATGATTTGACAACTGAAATTTACTTCGGATGATCCGACGGTTGAGGATTTATTTCGGCTCTCCGACTCTCTAGACTTCAAAGATTTCAAATATCAAACTGACGCTCTGGATCAGATGTCCCAAATTCACTTCGAACGATCTGATGTTTGAGATATTCTTTGGATGATCTAACGAATGATATTTTCCTCAGATGATCCGACGATCGAGAATGTATTTCGGCTCTCCAGTTCTTTGGGCTTTGGGGATTTCAAATCTCAAACTAAATTCTTGAAATGAGATTTTTCCGCAGCGTAACCTCCTCACAACTTTAGACCCGAAACGAATGATGTTCATTGGATCAAGATATTATATCAATGGCTTGATCTGTCTTTGATGCATCTTTTCTTTGGATTAAATCCAATGGCTCTCCATCATTGCTTATCCTATCCTTCCATTTAATTCGATCTAACGACTAACGCAAATTTGGGTGATCGAAATATCAGATCTCATCCCTTGCTTATACCATCCTTCCACTTAAATAAATCCAATGACTAGCGGAAATTCAGATGATTGGGATCTCCGATCTTTCATCTTGTCCTGTCCGTCCACTCAAAAATGATCCAATGATCGTTGTCTCTCTTCCTCCTGAGTTTTTTATCTCTCCGACTTAGAAGTTTTTCTAAGTGTTCAAGGATATCGTCCTTTGTTCCTCCTCATCTGCACTTATGGAAACCACTATCTCTTCGAATATTTCTCATCTTCTTCTCTCTTGAGGTTTGGTTCATTGTTGTTCTTGCCATCAATGACAAGCACATTCTTCCCATAAAACATGCCAACAAAATATGCCATGAGATTGGCATATCCATTTTTTTTTTGTATAATTGTACATACATGGTGTTTTAAATACTAAGAATGATGTTTCTTTTAAGGTGGAGGGGAATGTGACACCATGTTTTCCCCCAAGGATGTAATTATGCGTAAGACTTCATATATTGTAATTATGAAGCATGTAATCATGTTTTGATTAATAAAATAAATTGAACCGTTGAATGAGAGGGAACAACCTTGAATGTACTGGCCATGATACACAAGTGGGAATTGATGAAGCATGGAATGATTGAGTCGTTGGGTGAAGTGGAATTAAGATTTTTTTATGAAGAAAAAATGAATCTTGTTTAACAAGCTAATGTATGTTTGTTAATCATGAACTTACACTTTCCAATGTACTTGATATGAATGGAGCCACGTGACTAGTCATGGAAGGTCAGGGAAGTGGTTTAAGAAGTTAATGATTGTTGAGGGATAAGTCTCTTAAAGGAGATAAGGGCCAATTGAATGAACTGACAATGAGACAACACATATTTTCCCCTTCAGAAGAGGAGTCGTGAACTACAGGTTGCATCTAGAGGGAGGCTAGGGGAATCCTGAGAGGATAGAAGGAAGAAGAGACCAAAGGTGGAAAATACCACCAAACAACCAATGGAAGGAAGACATGGGAGATAAAACACACTATAAATACCACCAAGAGACAAGAAGAGACAAAATATGAGAGGGGGCTAACTATTAGACACCAAGAGAGTGGCATAAAAAAAAAAAATACAAAGGTGCTCGAGAAGAGAAAGAACTTGGGAAGGAAAGAGTGAGAAGTAGACTCATAGAGGATGATGGAATGAAAATAAGTGTTCAATAGCATGAGTTGAAGAATAAGAGAGAGTTCCTTGAAAAAAATAGAAAACTCATTCAACTTAATATTGGTAACCCTGAGATAAAGAAGAGCTATATTCAAACAAGAGAAATAGAGGGATACAACTTGGTGCTTACTAGAAATAAACCTACACTAGTAAGTGGAGGTCATCGATGGACTATTTATCATAGAAGGGACTCCATTGTGCATAGTAAATCCAGTTGAGAAACCACCTGATAAACCTTTAGAGACCCTAATATCAGTGCAAAGGGGGGAAATACTATTGTTGTCAAAGGAGGAAGGGGAATAACTTTCCTGGATCTCCTTGAGCTTGGAAACCAGTTCATTCACTCCCATTGTGGTATCATGGCTTGGAACAAGGGTGGATTACTATAGCATGACAATCTATAGTAAGGAATAAGGTTGGGAGGAAAGGCGTCCACTCTGAGACAGTTGGCATTGACAATGTCCCTGATAAGATAAGTATATAACTTGATTTTCATAACTATGTGTGAATGATGTACGTGTGCAATTGTTTAATCAATATGAAAAATGGAAATGTTTGTAATTAATTAAAGGAACGTATGAATAATTGGGACATGCAGTTGTCATCCTAGCTTAACCTGATAAACATTGAATTGAATAAGTGTGGACATGTTGTGTTCCTATGAACCTTGCATCTTTAGAATAAAGCTTGTAGGACATGGAAGAAAACATATTTTACTTGGTGATTCAAGTGCCATAAAGTCAAGGAGGTATATGTGAGGAATGGAGGACCTTGAACCTAGAGGAGATCACGATTCATATGTGGAATATTGCAAGTTATGAAAGAATTTCAAAACTAATGATGTTGAAAGTCCTTTGATAGCCTTAGATTGGTTTTTAGACTCCTGAAGACTTGATGAAACCCTTACAAAAACCTAAAAATTGGCTAATTCCTAAATAGATGCATTATCCAGTGGAAAAAAATAGTATCTTGAGTCGGGAGAGTTCCTACACTACTACATATGGGGATTTTTCCACGAAATTTTTCCATGCTTCAACTAGTTTCATATTTTTTTTAAACAGGGCGGGATTTTCGTCGATATTGTCATGAAAGTTCGTCGTAATATCGACATAAATCTTATTTAAATCTAGTGCGAATTTTCATCGCTATAGAAACTAACTTTCATGGCAATAGAGACTCAAATTTTGCCTATCTCATTGATTGGTGTTAACGGCTAGTTGACTATTTTATCTATATATACGCGACTTTAAGAGACTTTGCAACACAATTGCTATAGTTGCGACACTGTTCTTGGCTTTTGTTTGAGCTGTTTATTTTTTCCGTCACCCACCGGTTGAACAAATCCAATTCTCGGTCTACATAGCTTGGATTTTGAACTTGCAAGGTTAGTATGTTATTTTTTATTGATGTACTCATTTAA